>BQNB010012284.1:0-79537 GCA_026074375.1 Tanacetum coccineum | reverse complement strand
TTTGTGATATATAGGATTACTATATTTCATGCTATGGTTATAAATCTTGTGGTTCATCATTATTATCAAATAATAAAACCTATGAACTCACCAACTTTATGTTGACACTTTAGCAATGTTTTTCTCAGGTGTTCTATCTTACGGAATATATAGGGAGTCTGCATTGGTATATTGGCATGTAGAGGTCTGTCTCGGGTAATCAAGTCCTCTTCACGCCATGAAGTCACCATCCCAAATCTAGTCTTCCGCTGCAGTGAATTTGGGGGTGTGACAGGTACCTAATGAGTGGCCCAATCCCTTCAATATTTCTTAGAAACCCTATCATCACAGAAGGATGCCCCTACAACCTTAAGATCCAGTGTAATATTGGACACGTTCATATCGAAAAAGCTTACATCGACCTCAACTCTCCTCTTAATATCATGACCCGAATTATGTACAACTGGATCATGAGAAGAAAACTTGACCCTAGGGAAGATGCAAATGGAGGAATTAGAAATTTCACAGGAAGGATTAAAGGGATGCATGTCTTCGTAGGAAACTTTACCTATTTCGTAGACTTCATGATTGTCGAGGATATTAGATCAATCATAGACCCTAGGTTGTCACAAGTGGTACTAGGGGGACCTTTTATAGAAATATCCAACATGACTCACAACCCACCCGAAGGAGTTGTAAGATTCATTAACGGGACCGATGAAGTTGCCTATAAGATGCCTCATAAGATAGAACAATACGATTCACTGTCAGACTTAGAAAAGGAGCATACCAAATCAGTCTATCTTAGGAACAAGGAGGATAGGAAAATAGGAGTAGAGTATGTAATGAGCAAGATACTACGATTTTATAAAGAATGCCTAGAGCTTGGACCCGAATTCCTAACATGAATGGATGATGAAGGAGAAGTCACGTAAGGACGTGTGACTTCGAGTCTAGCTACAAGACTCATTAATAAAGAAAAGCGCTTCTTGGGAGGCAACCCAATTTACTTTCCCGCATATTAGGAGTGTCTTGTATGTTTTAATTCTTTATAGTTTGTTTTATTATGTTTGAACTATCTTGTAATCATGCTTTGTTTGTCTTTAACTTTGTCTTAATTTCAATCCAAAGGGAGTTTTGCAAATCAATAATTTAGGGGAATTTATCCGGCTTTTGAGCCAAATTCAAACATGATAAATGAATTGTTTAGATTAATTCAACGTCAGTTTTCGAGTCATATGATTGAATGTGTAAATATCAGGTTTTAGCACCATTGTATAGAATAACTTATGGAATCAAGTGCAGGATAATTTTTTCATCAAAACAATAAATTTTGTTTTCAAAAATTTGAGACGGGCGTCAGATTTAACACGCGATGCCAGCCACCAACGATCCCTGTGACGGGTCACCACAACCCTGACGGCGTCAAACGCCCAGGTTCCGAAAACTTAAAGTTTTTAATTATTATTGAAAATAAAACTTGCACGACATTTAATATATTTATTCTTCCATTATAAACCTGCAAAACCTAATGAATTTAACAATTCTTTCATCCTAACAAACGATTAACCCTAAATTTATTCATATTGTATATTTGGTACATCGCACATTTATAGCTTGATAGAGTTTCGTTGACTTTGATTACAGTTAATATTTTGATGAGTAAGAAGTTGGAAGTTCATTAATGATTCCAAGGACGATTTAAAACCAGTTATCGCATGTCTTCTCCATTAATTGATAAATAGGGAGTACTAGTTTCTTTCCTTGTTTTCTTTCTTTTCCCTTTATCTGTTTAACATCGGGTACTGCTAGAGAAAAAACATTGGGGGACAATGGTTCAACTTAAATGTAGGGGGAAAATAAGCCTAGAAACCTCTTCTTTAATTTTCCATTTGCTTTATCTTTAAAAGATGGGTAAATAATATCAAAACAAAGCATAAAAGGGAGAATTTCTACCAAAATTAAAATTGTTTACGACACACACCAACGAAAACCGAGTAATTACTAGCGGTCCCCATGGAAGGAATTTATATGACCAACACAAAAACCCTCAAAAATTCCACCCCCACAATGTGAGGAACGCCCTTAGATATTATACCTTTAGCTTATTCTTACCAAATTCATCTTTCATAATTGTCAGTGATAGGCGCAGCCAAAGTGAGTCACTTTGAAATCAACTGCCGCGTCCTGAACTGTGACAACCGGAAATTTTCAGAACTTTAAATGACTATATTACCCTTTGACTTTTCAGGTTTGACTTGACTTTTGACTTTTTGACCTTTTATCGTCATATAAAAACAATTATCGCGTAACTAATAATTTTTCGGGACTTATTTTAATAATAAATCATAATTATTACTACATAATTCTCAATTATAAATTTATTTTTCAAACCTATTTTGCTTGAGAACGAGAACAACGCGTACCGACACTAAAATAATTAAAATTTATTTAATTATCAAAAGTTATTTAATAAAAATATTTAATAAATAGAGTATCATTTTATTTAAAAACGTATATTATTAACGTGAATATTCGAGTTGACATTTTATTTTTACGAATAAAGGTTACCCTTGATACGGTGTCTAGAATAAACAAAACGAACATTTTAAATAAACGTTACCAAATATTTATGAAATATGGCCAAGTAAATACTCATTTTCGATGGAAAAATTATTTGGAAAACAATGGCGCAAGTTTCGTCTTTTAAATCATTCGTTAACTCGCCCAAACGAGCCCCGAACCAATATTTTACCAAAAATCGCTCAAAGTATTACAACTTTAGTCCCTGGGAGAAATATTTGCAAAATCTACCTTCAACTATTATACCCTTTCTATTTTTTTTAAACTTTCTAATATATAAACAAAATCATTAAAATTTTTCTCATTTTATCAAAACATACACACACACTCAACCCTAATCACCTCTCCTCTCTCTCTCATAATTTCCGGCGTCGTCATGGCGAATTCCGGTCACCGGAATAATTTTCCGACGAGGTTCCGACGCTAGCCGCCACCCTCTCGCCATCAATATCATCCTCTCCACCACTCGCCTTCACCATCCGAACCCCTCATCAACCATTGACCCACTAGATCCGGTCAAACACCCTCATCTCCGCCGGACACCCTCGCTGCCACTCGACACCATCTCCAGCCGGTGACCACCACACACCCTCCACCATTTCCACGCCATGCAACACCACCACATCACCTCACCGCCACCATCTCCATATCCACGACATTACCATCTCGATCCACCACAACCAACACCATTATCATCACCACGCAGCCACCATGGCTGTGTTAGCAGTCGACGCCACTCCGGCCTCCACTGCAGCCGCGGCTCAGCCGCCTAAACCATTCACCACCACCACTTCATGCCTCATTATTCCGAGTTGGATGATTACATACTATCTTAAAAATTAATAACTAATTAATAGTGGTTGTTTGCCTAAGTTAATTATTTTCTTGATATTGGTTTATTTTATTTTGTCTCTTTCGATTCAAACAATACTACACGACCCATTAAGGGGTGTTAGTTTTGTTACCGAACCCACCTCAAAGTGGTGTTCGGTTCGGGTTAGCCGCCACAAGCCACCACAGCCGCACCTTAAGGGTGTCGGGCTTGTGACTATCATGTTCTTCTCGGTTATCTTGTGCTATATTTTTGTTGTTGTTACCCGACCGAAAACACACCAAAAAGGGTGTTCATTTCTGCGTTTTAAGGGGCGTTTGGATCTATGGTAAACTGCCCCAAGAGGGCGTTTGTTTCTGCGATTTGCAGCCAAACAGAGGTGTTTGGAACTGCTGTCATTAAGGGTGCGTTTGGGTTAACAGCAGCCAACAGAGGCGTTTGGTTCGCTGTTTAACTACCCTTAAGGGTGCGTTTGGGACAGCAGCCCCATAAGGGGTGTGCTTGGTTTTCCCTATTTTGTTATTTATTCGATCTCGTTCATATATATACTGAAATACTTGAATGTTTGTAGCATAGATTGATTAAAAAGTGAGAAAGATTGAATTTTATATATATATGGGAAACGTTATATAAACGAAAAGGGTCATGCCGAAATTTCTAAAAATTTCTATACTTAGTAATTTTCAATTAAATTTCTATTATAGTAAAAACCTAATTAAATGGACAAAGTTATATGGTTTTAAGACTATTAAATTATGAATATACAATAACTTGGTGAATGACCGAAAGCTATACTTTTATAAATGAGATAACTATTTTAACTAAAACCCGTCGAGAAAACGAAATACTAAATATTAAAATATTATTTTATAAATCCCGACTAAAAGACCAAATAATAACTTTTGTAAATACTTTAAAAATGTCATTTATCTAATTCAAAACTTTAAAACGTTCGTTTATTTTTATACAAGAACTCTTTATTAAGTTAATTGGTGATTTCCGTACATGTGTCAAATTATTTCGTTTCAACTATTTTCTTACGTTTCTTATATAATACTTGCAAAGTATTATATACTTTGACTATTTTTATTTTCTCATCACTCTTCTTATCTACCGTACACGCCGTGTGTTATATACCCTTCGGCTTATTCTTTTGATTGTTTGTCTATGTCATATACTTCGAATATTTATCATCCTTGTCTTTTCTTTTCTTATATATAATACTCGCCTCACATTATATATTTTTCTTGTCTTCCATATGTAATATACACGGAATATATTACATACTTTGCTTTTACCTTTTCGATTTATTTTATCTTATTTAACCAACCACCAAACTCATATAACTTAAAATCCAAATCCTTTATCAACGTGTCGCGTTGATGTAATCATCCATCGGAAAACCCAAATACATCATCCTAAATTGGTGGGTCATAACCGTTAAGTTAAGCCGCATTTTCTTGATCGAGCCGTTCTGGTTTTCTTTATGTTTTGCCTAGTATTTGCATTTCCGCCAATTGTTCTGCATCATCAAGGTGAGTTCATAGCCTCGCAATTAAATCTTTTATATTTTAAAAAATGAACGCTGATGCAATAATAATAGATCTATTTTGGCCTAACGACCTGTCTGGCATGTGTTCCTTGCGAGGTCATACGGGGACATATTGTATTTAGTATTAGGAGTGTGTAGCATTATCACTCCAAGTTGGGCACATGGTCAAGGTTCGGTTCGTGGCTCTAGCATTGTTGTGATTGTTCTATGAACTAAATGTTTTGCTATGCTTGTGTTCAAAATGATTGCTTATAAACTCTATGGATTCACTCAACATTTTGGTGGATGTTTTAGCATGTTTATCTCAGGTATATTCTTGCTAGCGTAGATGGGATGGAATGCGGATATCGAAGGACGTAGACTTGGTGAACTTTGCACATATTATAAAATGTTTTCTTTTAAAGAAACATAAACATGTTGAGGGTTATTTTGAAATGAGTTTTTATAAATTTATTGGGACCTTGTAACTCTGATCTTTTTTAATAAAAATTGAATGTCGTTTACCGTGACTCGTGAGCTTGTATTATGAAGTAGCACCCCAATGTTGAGTTCCGCTGTGTTGTAAATTTGGGGGTGTTACATTGATCTGTGGAGAGGACATTCCTATCTTGGATGTTCCGTTTCTCCATTTATATCCCCCTTGACCAGCTCAAGTATGGGGGATCGAGTCAGGCTCAAGACTTGGTTAACAAAAATAAAGCGCTTTGTGGGTGGCAACCCATGCTTATCCTAATTATAATTGTATTAATGAATAAGTGTGTTGTGAGAGGGCTCTCTTTTCCTTTCTCTTGTTTTGTGGTTTTTGTTGTATGTCCAGGATTGCCCGGAGCCTCTCGTGCTCGTGGTTTTGTCCTTCGTTCACTCAAGCTTCAAATCCTCAGCTTCATTTTGGGAATCCAATATCCAAATCTTATCGACTAACGTTTATCTTTTAGCATACTTAATAAACGGCTTAGGATTTACTACCTTATATGTACTCGCTTTTAGTATTTGAGTACACGGTTGCTAAGTCCTTATCCTTGTAATACAGTTATGGGGACGACAATGGGGGAGTGATTCATGGTAGTATTTATTTCGCGGAAGAATTGGAAGAAAAGTTAAGTCAATCACCCCATATGTTTGTCAATGATTCCTCCATTATTTTGGATCTACCTCAATACGGGTCATAGATAATTGTAAATATCAAATCATGTAAAAGCTACAAGTGGAGGGGTAACGTAATTATAAACCACAATGTGATGGATATATAAGTTAATAAAAAATGATAAAAGAAGAAGAAAGAGAGTGATTAAGTTGTGTAAGTTTTTGTATATCTTCGCCGATCCTATGTCCATAGCCAACCAACCCAGCGTGTATTCGTGTAAGTAATTAGCTAACCCTTCCTCCCCAAATTCACCCAAAGTTACCGGCCAAATGACCTACCCTACCCGTTCCGTTCCATTAAATTTAATACTCCACCTACATCACCACAAACCTTTATAGAAGTACCTCTTAGATAGTACTGAATAATAACTTGCCACCAGCGTAGAGGTATTGTTCCTTACCAAGCCAATTGGTAATTTAATATGCTATGACAGGTAATGAGTTGTGATTTTTTCTGTTTCCCACCATATATTTTATAATTCATTTATACAACCCGAGTAAAAGAGAAATCCCAAACACTTAGTGAGGTGCTAGTATATACTTTCCGTGCTTTTAATTACGAGGTCTAGAATGTTGTGTTGTAGAAATTTTTTTTTATGTTTTTTAAAAAAAAAAAGTAGGTTAAAATACCCCTCATATTGTTTATAGTCTAGATACCAAAGTCCCATTTGCTTGAGGACATACTATCCCAAGGTATAGGGTATTTTGATAGTGTCATTTTTATTATACACATTTCCGGTCGTTTAAAAGCCTCCAAAATCGGTGCTTTATTCCAACATAGTACTGTAAAAACCGTTCCTTTTCAGGTATTTCTCCATTTGAAGGCAGTTGATGAATTAAACTGACTTGGCTCATTTGGAGAAGAAACGGACGAGATTACGAACCAACACCAAGACTCTTGAAGATTTGTCTCACAAGATCTGGAGACGGGGCCACCAGCCTATACATGACGCCGTCATAACTCATCAAGTGACGGCGTCCATCATTTCATGATGGCGTCAGCCCGCACCGACTCAAATGCATATCTAGAAGATTCTTCTTATAACGGCGTCATGACTAAAACGCGACGTCGTCGCGTCATTTTTCCTATATATACAAACCAGAATTTAGGGTTTTGAGTATGTAACTTTAGAATAAAAAGAGGGTACGAACCCTAGTTCGTTTAGTAGCTGTAGGAGACGATTTTAGGGCCTAAAAACCCTATTGTACCTCTTCCAATTCATGTTTTAATCAAGTAAGGTTTACTTAATCATTCAATATGTCTATGTGTTGTTTGATTTATTGTTCTTGCTTTATCTTTAACATGCTTGGCTAAACCTCCTATTGTGTTTATTTATGATTGTATGAAACCTAGAATGTAGATCTTAGTGGTGTTGCTTCTTGTGATGGATGTGCACGTTAGGTCTTAGAAAACCAGCTTTTGTCTGCATCGCTGTTGATATGTCTAGGGAAACGTGATTGTGTAGAAAGGATACCATCGGGTAATAGTCTTCATACTACCTTGCCCCCTAATATGGTTGATCCACTCTTAATATATTTCACATGCACTTAGTGTACTCCTAGGGGCCGTGTAATAGTCTTCATACTACCTTGCATGTGCGTTGCTCTAGCGGCATACTAAGTAGACGGCGGGTTCGTGTAATTCGTTCATGCTTTAGGAAATAGTTACACAGATCATCACAAGTGTGACAAGGCAACAACACTAGGAGAAGCAATCTAGGAAGTAATACATGATTAAATAAACACAATCTTTTATCTTATTGTTATCACCAGTAGCTTAGTTAATATTTAGTTTAAATAGCTAAAACCAACCACCTCTCCATTTATATGATTTACTTGCTTTCCATAAAATACAAAAATAATCTTCTCTCAACCCTTAGAATTCTGTTAGATCGTGATCAAGCCTTCCCAACCTATTCCTGGAGTGAACGATAAATAACCCCGAGTCTTGCCTATACTACTCTACAACGATTAGGTGCACTGCCTAGGGAGTTGTAAAACTTCTCGTGTAGAAGTCCTACGACGACGCACATCAATTTTTCTCGGCTTCTCGACGTTTATTCTCGATATTTATATTATTTTGCTTAAGGTGAGTCTCATAGCCCCTATTTTACTTGTTTTCAATTATACTGGGGGAGAATACATGCTCGTAAATTAAACTGTTTAAATTCCCATTTACAAACTCGAATATATGCTCGTTTACAAACTTGTTTACATGCTTGTTTATTTTATAACAATTCGATTACTTTTCAAGATGTTGTAAGTTTCATGGTCCTTATTTTATTTCTTTATAACTCTTTTGGGGGAGGAAACATGCGCATTTACATACTTGTTTCCATAACTTACTTACAAACTCATTACATGATTGATTTCAAACTCGTTTACATGTTTGTTTACAACTTGTTTACTTACTCGTTTACATGCTCATTTACAAACTTGTCACTGCTCAGGTGTTCCAGGTAGGGGTGTTATCGGGCTGTTGAGTGTTATCGGGTCGGGTCTATCGGGTTTTGAGATATTAAAAACTAACCCGCAACCCGACCCTATAAGAAATCGGGTTATCGGGTTCGGGTGATATTCGGGTTGGGTCATATCGAGTCGGGTGATTCGGGTTAATCGAGTTGATGTTAATTTAAATCAAAGTTATGAAAAGTACATTAAGTTTTTTGCTTCTTATGGTACGTACTAGCTATATATTTGTTTATAAAAAAGACATGATATTTTATACGTAGTTTAGTGGATTGATGTATGCGGGATGTAGAAAGTATTCTCTTACAAACTAACTGTTATAAAGACGCCATTGATTAATAAGCAATATGATTTGTGGTAAGCCTCTAAAGGTGATATAGCATAGCTTTCCACTAAAAAATATTGTTAATCTTGTGG
Source organism: Tanacetum coccineum (assembly GCA_026074375.1). Classification (NCBI taxonomy): domain Eukaryota; kingdom Viridiplantae; phylum Streptophyta; class Magnoliopsida; order Asterales; family Asteraceae; genus Tanacetum; species Tanacetum coccineum. The sequence continues at coordinate 70,562 of BQNB010012284.1, read as the reverse complement.
TTATGTGAGTTTAAAGCCATGTTCAGAGTGCTCTTTGGCTCTAATATATGTTTCAAAAAGTGAGAAAACAATGCACGCTTCATACGCCAAACTACAGCCCCTCTATTCAAGTTGTTCTTTGGCAAATTAATAAAGATTTTGCAAAAAAAAGAAACAAAAATACTAGTAGGCTAAGTGCTAGCAACACTAGGCGTAAAATTTGTATATGTATAATATATAAGATAAAATTTATCATATGTTTTGGGTCTTATCGGGTTGACCCGATAACATAAATAACTTGTTAGGTCTTTAATTCATGATCAATAAGCAATAGAGTGTTTAGTCTAGAGAGAGAAAGATTAGAAATTAGAGAGAGAAAAAGGGAGGAGGAGGATTAGAGAAAAGATAAGAATGAGATTAGAAGACACTTAGGAGACTCACACAAGACACTTAGAAACACACACAAGACACACCTCACAAATGAGGTGGTGGTAGGGTATTTATACCCATTTACAAGAATAAGCATGGAGCTCTTCTCTTTTAGACTTTAACTATTTATCGAGTCTCGTGACTTTATTTATTTTAGTCACGAAAACCTTCCACCTAACCTAGTTACACAATATTATATTCTCTATTATTACAAGACTTTATCTCATAAGATCCGTCACTTTTAATCAAATCCAAACAACTTACCCCCAAAGGGACGATCATTGAGATCTCTCTTTGTTGCAATTAATGAATCATCATTTTATTATTCGTAACGATCTCCCCCTAAAGAATGATCATTGAGATCTCTCTTATGACTTTGAACTTCGAACTTTAATGCTTGTTTGTCTTGAGTCTTGTTGTGTAATAGTGGTTTCGTTCCAATCATGCCTCTAAGTGTCTTGAAACTAGATCTTTCCATTATCCCTTATTTCCTTTGCCTTTGAGATCTTTTCAATCCTCATTCTTTACTACTGTGAAGCCATCGTAATTTTATCTTTGAAGCTTCTAGACCAACATACTCATACTTTCTCAGGGGGAAGAAATGTGTACATCCGGGACTTAATTGACTTGGAGTTTCTTTCTTCTATGAGTTGTTTGTGTGAAGTCTGTGCATGTTCCCCTAAATGGATCAGCTACTAATCCGCAATGAAGAAGTCAGATTTGCTGCTAAGTGTGGTTTACTTCTTCTTCTACAAATTCCGCTGCGAGCTTAAACCGTCATAGTTAGAAGATTTGTCAACTACATCAAAGCTTCATATTTGCTTCGAATGGCTGTCTGTTTGGGGGGAAGCAGATTACATTGTATTCTCTACAAGTGAAGGAATGATTCAAGCTAAAGTACATGTTGAAGACAAAGCAAACTGAAGATATCTTTAGCTATTTGTACTTGTAGGATACATTGTAAGTAATTCCATATGCCACCATATTGGGGGAAGATTGTTAGGATCAAAAATATGGTGTCTATATGGAAATTACATTAGTTTTGGTTTAAGTTAAAACACAAGGACTAAAAGTGTAATTAGTCCAAAGTGTCCTTGTGTTTTACCTATAAATACTCCCCTCTAATCAACATTAGAGGGTGAAGCTCACATTTGTAATTTCCCTTTCTTTTTCCATTTTAATAAAACTTCAAAATTAAATAAAGCTCTCTCCTCAATAATGGCTTATTCTTATTTTGAGCTTCCCCGACCTCCCGAGATCGTGAATCGAGAAACCTCACAAGTGGTATCAGAGCTGCAGGAGCGATTCGTGATGTTTTAGCTTATTCTGATCATCTTATTACAGCTTATTCAGTCAGATTCAGTCTAAATTCGGTTCAGCTGATTCGGTTTATTCAGTCAGATTCTATTCAGATTCGATTCAACAACTAATTTGAGCTTATTTAGTCAGATTCAGTTAGCTTTTGGTTCAGATTCGTTATGTTTCAATCCATTCAGATCTGGTTGATCTGATCGAGTTTGGCTGCTTACGGTTTTATCGTAAGAACAAACTCGGTCAGAATCAATAATAAGATGCGGTTTATTTGCTGGTTTGATTAAATTCAGAACTGGTCAAACTCGATAGTTGACTGGTCAAAGTTTGTTAGATCTGGTTAAACCACAAATTCGGAAGTCAATCTCGGTAGTCAAAATGGTTCCGAAAATGGTTTTTAACTTGAATGGAAAAGAAAAGAAAGTAATGATCAGATCTGTACAAACAAGTCTATACGAAAAGGCAAAAGAGAAGTTAAAGAAAATACTCATTGAGTCCACCGAGTTAACTCAGTCAAACTCAGAAGTTTAGTCAAAGTCGATTGTTATTGAGTTTACAACATATCTAAAATCACAATGCACGACAAAACAGATTCATAACATTCACAGCTACACAAATCCAATACCACAACAAATCCATTATCACTATATCAAATCCCATCCTCATTCCAATCTAATCTGTACTTCATCTCCTAACTAAACTCGGACCAAGAAAAATAAGACAAGATCTCAAGCTATCTTTTCGTGTTTAACAAGTTAGATGTGACCTTTACAAAGATCAAACAACACGAACAAGATGTTTCATCATCGATCTGTGAAACGGTGCAACTTTTCTTCAATATCAGAATTTAAAGAAAGAGATATAACAATATTGTTACTTTCTTTTCTTTGATTCGACTGATCAAAAACGCCAAACATGAAGAAAAAGAAAAAAAAACCTACCGAGACCTTTGAAAGATATTAAAGCTTCAATCTTTTGTTCTTCGTGGGTTTTAATCTGTGATTTGTGACTCGCACTAACACCGAAACAAAGAAGGTTGATTAGTGAGTTGATCTGTTATTGATGTTGTTGTGGAGTTACAAGGTTGGATATATGTTTAATCGTGTGATTATTTAGAGAAGATAAGGTAGGGTGTTTGACTGCAAGAGGTGTAAGATGGGGGCATATGAGAAGAGTAATGTTTGTGGTAGGCGTGGAATGTTGTGTGTTTATGTTAGGGTTGTGGTAACCTAAATCTGTTATAAGAATTGTGTGATGGACTCTCACAATAAAAGATTGGTCCTTGGCTGGTATGAAATTTATTTTAGGCTCAACAGTAATGAATCATACTCTCTTATCTCAACAAGAAAATGGGCTAGATCCGAATTTCGTTATTGGGGTGTGTGATATTTGCGTATGAAATTGGATAGGGCAACAATGTCATATATATTTTTTGATGGGCCGGATAAAATGTTAAAGGAAAATTGGCTTAGTCACCGAAATTTGTTGATGTATTGTGTGATTGGGTTGCATTTGTGTTTACTCCTTAATAGGCTTTCATCAAAATAAGACATGGTCTGACAAGGCTTGGGCTGCATTTACTTATTACCGAAATTAAGTTGAGCTGTAATAAGCAACCAAATTTGTGTGCTTAAAATGCTAAAGGGCTGAACTTTTGTTATTTTACGGAAAACAAAAACATCACTTATTGCTTAAAACGATCCTTATCAAAGATTCACGAAAACCGTTTAAAAAGGCTAGTCTCGGGATTTAATCGCAACAAATGGCTACGGGGATGATTCGTTATCATTTATTTGAAGTTGAAGTGGAATTTCATGGGTGCGTGTACTTATCATATCTTTAAAGTCGGGGTTGGTTGGATGATGACTTTTAAAGATAACTTGTTCGAGCTTATAACCGGTTGTTGATGAATACTTGTCAAATCTAGAAATGTGTGATCTATAAACGCAAAAGTTGGTGCTCAATGCGCACATTTGCTATCACTTGAAGGAGTTACGTCGTAGTGCTTAGTGTCTTACATAGTTGAGGATTTTTCAAGAGGTGGCGTACTACTTATACTTGATGGTTGGTTGGTTGAGGAGTATAGAGTACTTAGAGATTCGGCAAGGTGCAGCGCGAGTTCTATTCATCGTTCTTTATCATGGATAATACAAAACATAAGTCACAAGTTTGGGGTATTCTACTTCATCATCAAGTTATGCGTTTTCTCCATCAGTAATCATTACAAAGAGCCGACAGAATACGAGGTTGGTATTGAATAAGTCTGAGGAGAAGCGACTTCACACATGACTTCTCTATCGAACATTCGGACGTAACAGAATTATGATTATGTTTGATGGTCATCAAATATAATCAGGGGGAAGAGTGTTCGATAGATGCAACAATCAGGGGGAAGAAATGTGTACATCTGGGACTTAATTAACTTTAGTGTATACAACATAGTGCAACAACTAGGGGGAAGAAAAGTACATCCGGGACTTAATTGACTTGGAGTTTCTTACTTCTATGAGTTGTTTGTGTGAAGTCTGTGCATGTTCCCCTGAATGGATCGGCTACTAATCCGCAATGAAGAAGTCAGATTTGCTGCTAAGTGTGGTTTACTTCTTCTTCTACAAATTCCACTGCGAGCTTTAACCAACATAGTTAGAAGATTTGTCAACTACATCAAAGCTTCATATTTGCTTCAAATGGCTGTCTGTTTGGGGGGAAGCAGATTACATTGTATTCTCTACAAGTGAAGGAATGATTCAAGCTAAAGTACATGTTGAAGACAAAGCAAACTGAAGATATCTTTAGCTATTTGTACTTGTAGGATACATTGTAAGTAATTCCATATGCCACCATATTGGGGGAAGATTGTTAGGATCAAAAATATGGTGTCTATATGGAAATTACATTAGTTTTGGTTTAAGTTAAAACACAAGGACTAAAAGTGTAATTAGTCCAAAGTGTCCTTGTGTTTTACCTATAAATACTCCCCTCTAATCAACATTAGAGGGTGAAGCTCACATTTGTAATTTCCCTTTCTTTTTCCATTTTAATAAAACTTCAAAATTAAAATAAAGCTCTCTCCTCAATAATGGCTTATTCTTATTTTGAGCTTCCCCGACCTCCCGAGATCGTGAATCGAGATTTATCACATGCTAAATAATGAGTCTCGACACGTCCATTAATGTTCAAATCGAAATTTGGGAAGTCTGACTATGAAATATGTCGTGTAAATATTCTAAATTCATGGAAAAGTATTTTTGAGTTCATTAAAAATATTAGGAATCTTTGAGTAACGTTTTAAAATCGCGATTAAGGAGTATTTATGAAACCCGACACAAAACGAAGCAACCCGACCCTCCCTTGGATACCCTATCCGGTTTCGAACCTACTAGGTAACAAGGAGGCTAATTTTTAGCTCTTGTGTCCCAACCTTGGTACATAGTCATTTTGTCTTGATTCTTATCACACACTTCTCATTTTTCAAAATAAAAAAAACACTAATGTTTTCTCTCTTCTTGGTGCTCGTCCGAATTTAAAACACACACACACACACACACTTAATTTTTTACCACTTTGTTTAAGAATTGGGTTGATTCTAGTAGCCGGGGTATCTTTTAAACAACGTTTGGGTTGTCGGATCATGTTTTAACTCGCTTTCAAAACCCTCTTTGTAAGTCGACTCTTTCTCATATATTATTGTACTTTTAGTTGTATATTGATGCATGGATGAACGTTGTACGGTCCGTTTTCTTAAAAATCATAAATTTTCGAAAGTAAATAAAGGGGTGTTTGATTCGTTCGATTATGAGATAAAGGGGACAAGGGTTTATCATTTTTATGTCGTGGTTGTGATGGTTGAAAAACGTTTAGATACTATATAGCTTATTTTCGGTCTAACTTAATAATAAGCATATTCGGCTTATTCTAAGCTTAATAACTTTCTGTTAGAATAAGGGTTTAAGGAAACATGGTTTTGGTCATTTATCTATGGTATCTTATTGTTATAAGCATATTTTGATAGCTTATGTTGATAACTAAAGGAACTACGTAGCTTATTAGCTCATAAAAAATAGCTTAATATACTTGTTTGGAGCTTACAAGGCTCACGACATAATAAGGCCCAATAAGCCGTGGCTTATTGTGGACCTTATTATGGTTTGGCTTATTTTTGTGGCTTTTGGTTATAGCTTATTACAATATTTAAGGCCTAACGTAGCTTCATGGTTTGAAAATAAGCTACGGATAGCTTATTTTGGGGTTAATGGGCCATGACCCAATAAGGCAAGCCAAAACCGAGGCTTGGTCTTGGTCCGTGATTCTTGGCTTACGTTGTGGTTTACATCTCAAACTTATAATTACTAGTAAGTATGTTACTGGACCTAAATCGGATCTTAGAACTTAATAAATGCGTTTTGGACCTCTATTGGGCCTTAAGGCCCAATAAGCGAAAACCTAGTTGTTTTACATGTTTAAAACGGACTTTTGAAAAATAAAACATACTTATATAATGATATATATATATATACTAGTCGTTTGAGGAAATATGTTTTGATAAACGTTGCGAGATATAGATTTTTGGCATTTTGTCGGATGGTTAATTTGTGGAAAAGTGTTTAAAATTGAGGTTTGAAACCTTGGAAAACGTTGTATAAACGAACGGGTCATGTCGAAATTTCATAAAAATCACACTTAGATTTTTACTCAAAAACTTACTTTTACGACAAAATAATGAAATACTATTATTTTAATAAGTCGACTAAAAGACGAAAGATACATTTTATAATTATAAAATATGAAACTTCTCTAAGTCGTTTTGTATAAATAAACGTTTCATTTCCTATAAACTATACAAATAATTAAGGTAACTAAGGTTACTGAATGGATTTACCGAAGTATATTTCTGAATATCTATTATCTAAGCCTTCTTATATTACTTGTCTATTCTTTTTGTTACTTAAATAGTATAAGTATATTATACTAAGGTATGAGCTAGAACATACTATCTTTGAAACTAAGTCGTCAACCATCACACTACTGGTAATGTTAAGGGTGACCATACAACGCACGTTTGACCTCTATGCATCAAACTTAAACACACCTTTGGAAACGTATGTCTAAATTGAACATTAACTGGATTAGGTCGTGTCCGGACGTCGTTGCGTTGCTTGTTTGATCTAGATCTTTGCTACATATCACCTTTGCTTAAGGTGAGTTCTCGTAGCCTCACTTTTTAACTCTTTTCCGTTGGGGGAAAATGATACTCAAATCTGTTTTGAACTTGTTTTCTTTACTGTGCGAAACTTTTTATCTTTTTGGACAATGCTATGTGCCTTTGACTGCTATGTGAATGACATGAGTTTTGGTTGAAATTATTGTGTGGATCTGATCTTGTGATCTTGTGATCTTGTGAACTTGTGGATCTTCCGCCCTATGTATAGCTCCAATTGGTAGGCTTTAGACGCGAGTAAACTAAGTGCTTGGATCTATGATAGCAATGAGTTGCTATGTTGGTATCTAATCTATTGCATGTATTCACTGTCATATTGCACAATTGTCCACTACTTAAAACTATGGCACAACAACTGGGTTTACTGTCAAACCTACGAGCTCACCAACGTTTTGTTGACCCTTTTCGAGTATCATTTTCAGGTGTTGTTAATGATCAGTGAAGTCAAGTTGCAAGTTTTAGCAGACCTTAAGAGCATCCTGTATGGATCATAATTTGAGAGATATTGCATTGAAACTTTATTTGAACTTAAGCATTTTGGGGATTGTTATCTTGAGACTAGTATCATCCCCTGCGTGGGAAATTTGGTTGTAAGCTTTGAGACTATGTGATGTGTTCTTTGACGTATCTTCACTCAGGTTTTACTTGGGGGTCGGAGAATGTCACGACACTTTTATGAATGCATTTTAGTTTTTCTCTATCTTGTATCTTGTGTTGTGATAATCAATTCTCCGTCACACCTCGTGTTTCCGCCTAAGTCGGGGTGCGACACTTAACAAGCTTATTTTGGTTACTAAAGCTCGTCTCATATCAAGCATTTTTTAGTCTATCTCAAGCAGTCTCCTCTCAACCTACAACCACAATGTTCACCATCTCTTATTCACCACCTACCACCACCATTATACGGGTCGACCACTCCCATCGTTGCTAGTTTCATTGTTAACCATTGTCGTCGTCATGACCTCACCATCATCACCACCGTCATTGCTTTGTCAGATAATGTTGTTGTTCATGATCTATTGGGCTAGACGTAATGGTAGTAGGTGATGAGCGTGGGTCATGCGTGGTCTACAATACATTGAGTGTTTGACATGTTAGAAAAAAAACAAGAAAGAGATGTGAGACGAGAGGATTGTGTAGCGGTACGGCTGATGTTAGAAATTGATTTATGAAAGTGATCATTGCTTTAAGTTTTATATACCACTTAATTATACCTAATTGAACCCCCCATAAATTTTTTTTTACATATATTAAAACACCAATAACACACTACCCTAAAAAAAAAATATCCAAAACAAACAAAAAAACAATCACAACAACCAAAAACTACAAACACATAACATTAATCACAATTCCCCAACAACAAACATCCCCACAAACACCAAAAAAAAAAAAACCTCTAACCACCAAAACCACATCAACCCCCCCCAAAAACCCTCAAATAATACCCCAACAAAACATCACAAAAACCCACACCAAACCCCCCCAACACCCATCACTCACAACCCACCACCCCAAAAACCACACACTAACCCACCACACCCCCATCACCCCACAAAAACCATCCCCCCCCACATAACATCCCTCCAAACACCACCATACCCACAACCAATCATCCCACCCAACCCCCACCTCCAACCCACACCTCCCCCCACCATACCACCCCCCACTCTCTTACCAAAACATCCCAACTTAACATCATGAGACCTGCACCATCTCGACGCCCCCTAACTCACTTCTCTTTTTCATACCCACCCCCCCAATAAACCATGAACCATCTCCCTATCCTCTGTGATCCTTTAACCACCCCACGACTATCCCTACCCCACCCCCTCCTCCTACCCAACCCATCCCCCCCCCCCCCTCCCTCCCACCTCTCCCCTCCCTCTCCTCAAGATCGCTCCACCATACATACCACCCTCACCCCCCATACCCCCCATCCACCACCACCCCCACCCCCCCCACCCCCCCCCCCACCCCTCCCATCCCGCTCCCCACCCACCTCCCTCCCCTGTATATCTCCAAGATGTCAATAGATTAGTGATATCGCGCTGTGTACACGCTCTCTACACTACTCTTTGTCTCTCATCCCTCACCCTCTAGATGATAACCCACTAGTGTAGACCCTAGCATCCGCACGTACCCTACTAACACCCTCACAAACAATACAACACTCTACACACAATCACCCCCATCAAGACCCTCTCCCCCCCCCCCCACAGTACATACATTCACCCATACAAATGTGCATCTACTGTGCTAATGCTATCATCCTACACACTAGTGTGATGTATCTATACTACATATAAAACATTTTGCACTCTCTTTTTTCATTTAATGCTCTCAAAATTTTAAGTAATCTAAGTTATGAAGCATATTGTACAATACTTCTAATGCACAAAATAAAACTTAATTTAATTTTAAGCGTTACAAATTTTAAAGCTTTGTTTACAACTATTAAATGCACATATACATCAATTCAACACATATAATCAATGCTAGAATTAAAAATACCCTCTTACTCAAACGTACAACTAATATAACACATGATACAATCTATTTAATGCCCAAAAATTATGTAATGCAAGAATTTATTCAACATGTACAATTAATTGATGCACTAACTTAAAATTAAGCATTACAACTACGAAAACTCAATGTACAAAACAACTAGAGAGGTCCTTAAGCCATACCGGTTTTGACCGTTAGAGGTAAAGTTTACTATTCGAGAAACTTAGGTAACAACAACGACACGAAATCAGGTGTCTTTTTGACAACACCATCAACAACCCCACTTTGACATTTTAATATGAGATAGTGTGCGATAAATTTATTCGCTAAAATTATCGTCAAGCGTAAAGTCGTTATCACGAAAAACATGTAATCGAAGTATATAGCTCGCCAAAATTTTTGATTAAAGAGTACCCGCCGCCGCATCACGCGGGTACCCTACTAGTAGTTGTAAAATAGAAATAAGATTTCTCAAGCAACTTTTCTAAAAATGAACACACCTAAAACTTGTAAGACACTTTTTGTAATGGCTCATGATATAAATACCCCCCAAAAAAACCATTTGTACCCCCCATGTTTTTTGATTTTTAATTTTTTTTAATTTTTTATAATTTTTATAATTTTATATATGTTATAAAACTGTGACACGGAACGAAAAATATAAAGTTTAACAGGTCAAAAGTATGAAACTGTTAAAAATTACGAAACAAAAACTGATAAAAAACTACGCTGCACTGTAAAAAAAAAATATAAAATGAAACTTACATTTTTAGTAATTTTTAGAGGGCCAGGAGTACCAAAAGTAGCACCCTTTGTAATACCACTTGTACCATTAAAAAGGAAAAAACCTGCAAACATCCCCCACAATAAACAATACAAAGCCCTCCCCTGACACCCTATAAATAAAAAAGTTGTCCGCTGTGCAATTGGAAAAAGTTGTTTGGCAATGGAGGTTGAAGGTGAGAAACCATCCTCACTACCTTCCAATTATGTCACCATCCATCAGCTCAAAGAAAGATGGCTCCAACAACAACAATCACCTTCAAAACCTGAACCTGAAAACCCAAAACCAAATGAAAATGCAATCAAACCCACAAATACCCAGAATCAGAGACCTAACTATGGTCGAGTCACTAAAGAACATAAACCCAAAGAAGTTAAGGTGGATGATAATGGGTCAACCTCTAAAACCCTTGTAGTTGATGAATTGAAAAACCCTAATAAAAATGATGCTACAAAACACAATCAGAGACCAAATTATCGTCCAGTCATTAACCAACCTAAACTCAAGGTTGATGATAATGGTTCAACCTCAAAAACCCTTGTAGCAGATGATTTGAAAAACCTGAAAATAAAACCAATTGAAAATGATGCTACAAAACCTAAGGCAGATGATGATGGGTCAAGTATTAAAACCCTTGTTGTTGGTGTCACTGATAATAAGATATATGGAGAAAATGAGACTGGCCACTCTAACTTTGACACCAAAAAGAAGAAGAAGAAGAAGAAATATAAAAAACTTCGAAACCCTAAGGTTGTCACATTAAGCAAACACTCCCAAAAACAAAATCCAACGGGACCGGAAACAGGAACCAGATGTGGAAATGGTGGAGGAGAGAAAGGGAAAGAGGGAGCGTAGATACGGACCAGGAATGGGGGGAATTCGAGGTTTTGGAGCTGTACCGAACGAAAAATCGGAACCGGAACAAGGAGGCGGAAGAAGAAATATAAAAAACTTCGAAACCCTAAGGTTGTCACTGACCAAAATCCAACTGGGGCTGAACAGGAACCAGAGGTGGAAATGGTGGAGGAGAAAGGGAAAGAGGGGCGTAGATACGGACACAGGAATGGGAATTCGAGGTTTGGAGCTGAACCCGAACGAAAAATGGAACCGGAACAGGAGGCGGAAGTTGTGGAGGAGAAAATGGAGAAGAAAAGTTACCCAACTGACAAAACTCCAGAGGTGGAAATGGTGGAGGGGAAAGGGAAAGAGTGGCGTAGATACGGACGCAGGAATGGGAATTCGAGGTTTGGAGCTGAACCCGAACAAAAAATGGAACCGGAACAGGAGGCGGAAGTTGTGGAGGAGAAAATGGAGAAGAAAAGTTATGGACGTCGAAAACCTGCTGACAAAAACCTAAATGGAGCTGAACTAAAGCCGGAAATGGAGGAGGAAGTGGTGGTGGAGAAAGGGAAACGGGGGCGCAGATATGGGCGCGGGAATGGGAATTCAAGGGTGGTTTGGGAGCAAAAAGAGAAAACGGCACCAGTTGATGGGAATGGTGGTGATGGTGGTGGTGATGGTGTGGTCGAGGAGGTTGTGAAAGAAAGGAATGTGGGGCAGGGGAGGGACAATAATGGGGATTACGGGAGGGACAAAAATGAGGATTACGGGAGGGACAGAAAGGGGGGTCATGGGAGGGACAGAAATGACAGAAATGGGGGTTATGGGAGTTTCCAGAAGAGGGTACCGAGAGGCAGTTTTGGCGAGCAGAAAGGGCAAATTTGGGTTAAGAAAGGAGAATCTGTTGTCCCAAACTGAGCTTTGAATATCTGGTAAATTTCGTTCAAATTTGTGTTTTTAATAGTTTTATTGTTAATTGATTATTAGGTTACAGTGAGTCTATGCATATGAACATGGGAAATAAAATGATCCTTGGTACATGAATAATGAATTCACACCTGCGAGTCTGAACCAAAGCCATATTGATTGGAAACACTTACAACACTTAATGTTAAAGGTTAACACAGCGAAATGGCACATGAAAAATAGTTTGATTGGGTACATATTAACTAGCTTGTTGGATTAGAGCTAACCTATGTCCAAAGACAGAAACTAACAAGAGTGTAGGACTGGCAAATTCAGAACAAGTAGAACAGAATGCAAAGATAAGAACTAACCAAAGAATATAAATCACATAATGACTAGCTCTCATAGTGATTGAAAAAGGAACGTTGGTGACTGATTGCGCCACATGAATGAGCCACAATGACGTGTTTATGGTAATTGTAGTGGTTAATGGCTGAGTATGTGCTGGTAGAGATTTAGATTGGATAAACAAGTATTTATAGTCTTATCTGATAAACAAGTATTGCTTTATCCAAGTACATAGATTATAGGACATGTATTTATAGTCTTATCTGATAAACAAGTATTGCTTTATCCAATCTAATATGAGCATTTCTGTGTTGAATAGTGTTAGGATTTTTATACAAGACATATAAACTCGACTTTGTATTCTGCAAAAGGAGAACCCATGTGAGTATTGATCAAAATTAAAGGAATAGATAATCGAATGAAAAGGCAAAACATACAAATTCGGATGAGGTAAAAAAGAAGAGCTACCTACACAAATTCGGATTAAGTAAAAAAAGAAGAGCTACCTACGAGTAGATGCAAAGAATTATGCATAATAGGAATAAGATATCTGAATACACGAATTTGTGATCAAATAACACAAAAAACTTTTGCTCTGCTTGTCTGCTGTGTAAGTGTTGAAAGATATCTGATCTTGTTCTGGGCCGCAATGTAGCAAAATTTGTGTCCTTCATTTTTGTCAAGAATCGTCGCTAATAATCTCTCATCAAATATGATATAACGGTTTCATGAAAGCAGCATCCCCTCCTCCCACATTTTGTAGTAACTCTGAGTTTCAATAAATATTGCTGCATTAGGCAAAACTAAAATTTCCTGTTCTTCTGTATGTCTGACCTGGAAAATTGTTTTAACAACTTCTGTTATCTGGATACAGGTAAGTTTCTACAGGGAGAGAGGACAAGGTGAACAGCTGAGGCGAAGGGAGTCACATACTATCGGAAATTACCTTGGATTTTGTGTTAGGTTCGATTATTAAAGATGCTTTGATTTTTATCCTGTGATTTACACTTGTACATCATTGGTTGTATGATGCAGGTGTTCTCTAATGAGAATCAGAGAACTTGATATTGAAAAAAAAAAACTGTAATTAACCAAAGACAAGTGGAAAAGAAACGAAAATTCACTTTCTAATGTTCTTTACTTCCATTTTTCATTAGCTCCTACCATATTCATTTTCCATGTGTTTTTATGTGAATGGATCCATCATTACATTTCTTGGTTTTTCTTCGACATACCTTAAACACATTGCAAGGCTCAGTGTGACCCACATTATATAGGCTGCAAAGAGATGGCACTACTGCATAAAAGAACAGAAATGGATAAAACAAAGCCAGGTTTCTGTAACGGTTTGAGGGTGTTACACGGGTTTGTGATTAAAAGCTTTTATATGTTAAAAGATAATATCCGAATTGGCCCCAATATAGGGGGCAAATTGGCAGGATGATGTTTGATAGATGCCCGTGGCATTAATCGCAAAATGATATACCAGGTTTACCGTTAAGAGCTGAAAAGTAAGTCAAGTTACAAATATTTATTTGTGTGTTAACGCACATGGCAAGAGAAACAATAATCATACAATACTTGCTTAAGCTATTACAAGTTTAGCAGTCTCAAAATGGTTTTAACTTTTTTTAAGTCGAAGAAAGAACGACGACTGGATTTTTCATCTGTACACATCTGGCGAACATCATATTTAGACATTGGTTTCAAGATGACTACGGGATACATTTGTGTATGGATAAGACCATTCACTATTTCTTGAAGCTATGCTACGAATGAAAATTAATACGAAGTACTCAACTGTAGACAAAGTGAGAATATTTATATCGAATATAACAAGATCAAAAGACGCATTACACACAGATGCTCAAGAGACCAAAACTGAGCTTTCCTACCTAATTGCCTCTAGTACCAAGACTAGCTTTAAGTCCCGTATATATGTCTGTGGACAGGGTGTGCATCGAAAGCCTTAACGACTTGCATCCATGGTTTTTCTATAACCAAGACACTACCTTTTGAAACATGGCCAGCAAATAAAACAGGTTCTCTAAACGCACAAAATTCAAAATTCTTTCTAAACCCATTTGTACTTTCTATCGACTTGCGTTTCAATTTCTTCAATGTTGAAGAATCATGGCCGTTGGCTGATTCAAGATCCTCATCTGTATCAATTGGCATCCCGAAGTCAATCAAGCACATCGCCCTGAAAAAAGAAAGTATAAACACACAATAATCAACAACCAGTCTGAATAATATGCAGCTTTTACCAAAACAACATCCAAAGACAAGCTCACCTGGCACTGTAAATGATGACGATTGAAGAATTTGCAGAAGGTGAAAATGTAAGCCCGATAACCTCTCCAGGAAAGTCCTGATATCTTTGTGGCAAAGTAAATGTGTTGCGTGTAGACCATTCTCCTAATTCCTTTGCTTCAACATCAAATGCAAATACTTGATTTGATGATGTAGATATTATAAGCACATTGCTATTTCGGGGAGTAAACCCTCCAGCTGTTACAGATGCACCATCCAATCTTGATATAAACCAGTGCTGTCTTTGAGTCTCCAGATTAAATACGTACACATCTCCAAAGCAGTTGACAGCAGCTAGCCACTGCCCATCGGGGCTTGTAAACATTTTTGTTATTGGAGGTTCAGTAGGTGGTAACTCTTCATCAGACTCTTTACGACAAGGGGTGAACGTGTGTGTTAATTCCATGCTCCCTATATCTACAACCTGAAACAATATATAGTCCAGGTTATATGGATATACATGTACACAAACAAACAAAAGAGTGTTTGCAGAATGATTTCTTACGTATATCATCCTATCATGGCCTGATATCATTAGCCGAGAAGAGTCGGAAGTAAAAATCATTGAATGGGCAAAGGGTATATATAAAGGAAGTTTTCTTTTACTTATGGACCACACACTTTTACCAGTTCCGTTCTTATTTAACTCAAAAAGGCAAGGCTTCTCATGATCCGAATAGGCGAAAAACCTCCCTGAAGGTGAAATGGAGCTGCAAATGATCTTACGCAAACCCCTGCTCTTAACTCGAGCTACCATATCAGTAGTTGAAACCCCACCGCCTTGTTTGACACGAACAGTAAAGACATCTAACCAATGTGGAGCCTGAACCAGAAGAAGATAAGTCAACTTGTCAGTTGTCCTGCACACCAATTGGATGGATGGTCTTTGTGGGGCAGGACAAATGTCATGTGGAGCGAATTTTGTGAATTCATTAACAGAATACGCAAAAAGTTTAGTGTCATCTCCAGCTGATATAAGCATGGGGACGCCCATATGGGCCCACTTATTGTAACTAAAGTCATGTGACTTTTTCCTACCACGGGCTCGTTTCACTTTATCTTCAGGTAATACATCTGTTAGCAAATCAGTGTAACAGAAATAAGAATATTAACAGAAGTGGCAGTAACATGTAAGCATTATCTATATACGAGCACAGAGGCATACCTTCACGATCGATGGGTACAGCGATAGTCAAGGCTCTCACATCATGTGTATGAGCTCTCACATAGCCAATGTAGACCCACTTTTTAACCGAGTTAGAAGAAGTTTCATGGCCAGCAGAGCCTACAGCATTCCCAGACAGCTTATATAATATAACCTGAAAACAGATTATTATCATGACCATGTGATATTTATAGATTGTTATCATTGTTAAAATAAAATAATATACTAACATCTTCACATATTAATGCTTAAAAATAAAAATCCAATACCTGACCATCAGATCCAGCAGAAAACACCCTGGTATGGCTAGGACTGGCTGCCAAAGCATTAACATCACCCTTGTGGCAAGAATGTGCTTGCAAGAGTGTTCCGTGTAAACTGTCCCAAAACTGAACACTGCCACTACTGTCTGCGCTCACAAGGGTACCGCACCTAAAAGAATAGAAACAAAATATTTGATTCGCTAAATGATGATTGGTATAACTAATGTGGAGTGCACATGTACATAAAGTTATCAGCATATATACCTCAGTGCAAGTAAAGACCATATGCAAAGTTCAGAGCCACCACCTAAACCTCCAAGACCAACAGTAATCCTGTATACTTCATGACACGATTTAGGATCCCAGCATCTTATGAACCTGAAATAATCATGCAAACCTAGAAAAGTTAAAACCTTTTACCTGCCACCCTAAAACGACGATTAGAATATTTGACTAAACTAAATATCCCTCTTAAAAGTAGAGACTATTTCAAAGGTGCTTATTAAATTGAATCGCTAAATTAAAAAACAGAAAAAGGATGCATACCCGTCACTACTGCCAGAATATATCATTTTTCCATCTGGGCTCCAAGTGACACTTAATACACGCCCTGAATAGGCATTTGTGAAAATTAATATAATATGAAATTATAGAAAAGGTTAATTTTACAAAAGTAGTGATTTAAAAAAGAGGCAGATATCTCACCACTGACCCTTGGCAACGATTTATGATAAGTGAATCCATCTGAATCAGAGATGCTATAAATTCTCACACAGCCATCATCACAAGCAATTGCAATACTTGTACTTTCAGTAATTGGCTCCTCATACAACTCGAGCGAATCAGCTTCAGCCTCACTGTCACTGGAGACATCACCATTCCCAATAGTTTTATGAGTAGCATGTCCATTCTCTATAGAGCTTAAATCAGATTTTGGATTAAACTGATGCCTACTAAAAGGATAAGCCGCCATCTGCCAGATGGATACACCAATAGGATCTACCACAACCTGCAGATGACGTAAATAAAACTTAGACCTGAGGAGAAGAGGTCAAGGTATTCCCTATCAAAGGTTATTTAGAGTGCAGACTAACAAAAGAAGTGTGGTTAACATCCTGGATGCTCATGAAACTAAGGTTTTAAGGAAAACTAGAGAGAGCTTAACCTATCTTAATAGTTCTAGATGATGGTATCAAATATTTTAAGTGAGATGCATAGCTCAACATTCTAATAGCAGTTGGGTAAAATTTTCTTATTTGGATTAATAAGAAAGAGATGCAACGTCAGGAGTAAAATTGTAGTAAACATTTGCATTGAAAGAAAAATAGCATTGATAATTCAACCCAAGAATAAATCGCTTTCTAAAGAAAGTTCAGTGCATTTTAAGAGCTTATCGGCCTTCCTCTTCAACACAGGGGTTCTAACTTCTAAGCATTGCATTGATCACAGAACTCAATACACGTCCATAATGAGTCATGTTTACAAGGTTGAGACTATTAAAATAGTGCAAGATACATTCGATGATCTGACGCACCAAGTGCGTCGTTTAGAAGCATGGTGGAAGTTGGAGGATGCGCAATATAGCTCCAAACCAATTAATATAATTTGATTCATACAGCAACAAAAAGTCTGTTTTGTTGTTTAAGTACAAAACATGAAGCAGTTGCAACCCTGGAAATTTACAAAACACCTGCCTTTTGCTCGTTATAACTTTGGATTTTGATCAGAAGAGTTTTCCCAACTCCGGGACGATGCTAATTTATTGGGTAAACTGTAGAGATTCATAAACAATATTCTAAAATTTTAGATGACACACCTATATGAATAACAATCAAATTAAAGGAGACACCATAGCAGACCACAGGAAGAATGATGGGCAAACAAAAGTGTGAATCAGGTTGATGCTTTATATGTGCAAGACTAAACTAGTAATTGAAGACTTGAAGTACTCATTTGCAATGTGCAACACTTATTAACAATTTCCATAGGAGTCTAAGATAAGTCTGTTTAAAGTCCTTCATAGCTACAAGTGGTTACTGCTCACTCGTCAGGAAAGACCTTATCAGCTAAACTGTAACACTAAAAATGAAGATATGATAATTTCATAACTCTCTACTCTTGTCCATTTCCTACTCAACTTACGCAAACTCTCGTGTTCCAAGCAACATTTGCTAATTTACTAAAATTTCAGGTTCCTATTATTAACTTAAATTAAAAAAAAAACATCAATTAAGAGAACAAACCTTCTGAGTCAAGTTAAACAAGTCCCACTCCAAAACCGACCCATCAATACTAGACGAAAACAACCTTCCGGAACCAGAACCGCACCACACGAGGGACGAAACTCTCGAATTAGGATCACCTTGTATAGTCTAAACATAAAAAAAAACACACTTAAACCAACAACAATACAAAACTTTTTATAAAAAATAATGATATAAAGTATAAATATACCAATTGACAGTGCCAACCAACGGCACCAGGAGAAACGAGCCATAACTCAAGGGAACCGTCTTCTCTAGCTGCAGCGACCTGAGAGTCGTCAAGACTGGTGGCTAATGCGACTATTGGTGATGGGTTCCATTCGATTGAGCTGCTGCTACATTTGTGAATCTCATACATTTTTTTTATTGTTAGTTTTGTGTTTGTTTGGTTAAACCCTAATATAAGTGTTAATATGTGTGTGTACAGATTGTGTGTGCTTTGTGTTTAGGGGACGGGAGGAGGAGATGAGAGACGGCGATAGTTTGAGTTAACGACTTTAGGCTCTTGTTTTATTGGGCCGCCATTATCAGGCCCAATACAATATTACATTTACATGTATCAGACTGAAATCCGTCAAGTGGAACAGCAGATATCTAAAAAGAATCTTGTAAACTAAAATTCCCTAAAATAAGGAATGTGTCATCTAATAGTAAGTGTATTTTTGGCGATAATAACACTTAGTAGCAGTTTGGAGAAACAATGACAGTAAACGGTAGCAAAAAAACATTATTTGTTTATTTTAATAAAGTGTTTGGTAACATAGTTCTATGAAAGTAATTATTAAATGTAAACGCTAGCTGTTAGTAAAAACTCATTCAAGTAACATTTTGATTTCGAGCCTTTAGAAAAGTTGCGGTTGTTAGTTGCTTGTAGCCAAACATGCATTATGTACAAAACGTTGAACGCTAGTTGTTAGTTGCTTTAAAACGCTCGCTGCCAAACATACCCTAAGTTTCATAAGTGTTTTAGTTTGGCCACTCAAACTTTATTTCTTCATGTTTAGCTCTCTATCGTGTTTTTCTCGTGTCAGTAATAATATGAGAAGGAGTAAAATAATAAGCCTCTTAATCATTTAATGGTGACCTCGTACTTTTGAGAGTTCTTTTTAATTGTGGTTCAACATGACTAACATAAATAGTTAACTTGAGAAGATTAACAAAGAATCAAACATGTTTTGACCAAAAGTTTAGGATCGATTCAATCAGTGTCAAAAACTATCCATTTTTACCCGTTGTTCGACCAACCCCTCTTCGTACAATACTTTCTTATACTAAACTTTTGGTTCTGAGATTTTAAACAATCAAAACAACGTTTACAATAAGATGGCGGGCAAACGAGCAACAAGCTGCGCCGCATGTAAAACCGTAATACAAAGATGAAACTCGGTTGTGTTTATATTTGAAAAAGAAAAGTTCCAGTAAAAATAATGATATATTGTAGATGAGAAAAGTGAAGAGAATGTCATGAATCTAAGCTTACATGTAAAACCGTTCAATATCACTAAAAATTACGTCATTTTGATTATTATTTTTTCAACATTTGAGTAGTGGGACAAATATATGCGTTGTGAAACACTTTTTAATAGTGAATCAAATCAAACCAATTTTGAATCTACAACTAATTGTTTAGTTAATAGGAACACACAACAACATGATGTATAAAAAAACATGTATTAAAGTGAACCCAACTTTAGTGGTGTTGTGATGCAATTAAGAGAAAACACTAATATTATGAAATACATGATACAAATAAGATAAATTTGACGTTTTTCTTGTTAAAATGACGTAATTTTTGAAGGTTTTGCATGTAAGCTTAGATGCAATACAGCCCCATATTCACTTCCCCCATTGTAGGTACTTTATAAGAATGGAGTACAATTTAAATAAAAAACTGCAACAATAGTACCTAATCATGTTTGAGTGAGGTTTTGAGGATGGAATGTAGACGGATCATACCCATAGCCTATAGTAAACCCTAAGTAGATCACTTTCATGAAGACGTCCAACAAGTGTATGTGTGAGTGTGAAATTGCTCAAACGAGGTTTTCAAACTCGCGCTCCGCGACTGAACATTTGCGTATTGTGTCGTTTTACGGTACGTTTGGAGGATCGTGTTTCGGGCATGTGGTCAGCCATAACCTGACCCAAAGACCCCTAACAGCTTATTACGGCTTAAAAATTGAAAATAAGCTCATAAGCCTGAAAATAAACTAAAAGAAAACGGTCTTATAAAACATAAGCAAAACAAATAAGCTCATAGACCTGAAAATAAGCAAAAGCAAACACCAATTCTATTTGTGTTTCTGTTCTACACTTTCCATACATATATATGACATATGAATCACTAAAGTATTTATATTTACAATTTATGTTTATAAAAAACTGTAGCATTAATGCTAGACATGTTCTACAAAATAACTAATACATTGTAATTTAGTATTGCATCATGATTGCCTTTCTAAAAAAAAGTATTGCACCACAACACTTCACAATTATTCATCCTCCTTGTGTTCGAGCTGATTCGAGTGACGAAACCTCTATTTTTCTCACCAAATACATCCGAATGAGACTTCTCCCCCCAGGGCATGATCTTCCAATCTTTCATTCATTTCTTTACTCGGCTCTCATACATGTATCTGCCACATAATATAATTGTAAGATATGATGATTGCAATGTTTTATAAACATTGCGTGTGGGACCAGCAATGGCTTAGTGGGGGGAATTTGATGTGTGCTAAAACACACATTCTTATAACCCCGAAAAACACTATAAATTGGACTAAAATTACTAAAATATAGATAATTATCGTGCAAATATGTTTGTTTGGTGTTTTTATCTTACAGGTAAAAAGGATTGAAAAAAAAATGCAAAAACGGGTACTTGCGGGTTCGTTTTGATCAAGAGTGCTTAAAAATCAAGATCAAGACAAAGTCGTGAAAAGTTCCTGTGCATGCCATTGGAAAGAGCACAAAATTTCGGTTCCAACGGTGCCTTCATTGCTTATTGAGCCGACCCGTAACCTATTTATATGGGCCAGACCAGCATATATATTCACTAGCCCAAGCCCAAAACCAACTAAGCCCAAGATAAAGGAGAGTGCAATTTTCGGCCCAACTCTAGAACAATAACATTCGGCCCAAGTAGAAAATGCATTATATGGCCCAAGACAAGATTGAATATCAATTGTAATTGAGCTCTAAAAGCTCACGTGCCCTCCCAAATAATTCCTTAAGGATCACATGCTTTCTCACTCATTTTTTCTTTTTCTTTCTTTTACGTCTCTTTTTATTAAAAGGTTGTAATAGTTAGATAGCTTTTTTTTCTTCTTTTCTCAGCTTATTTAGCTTATGTACCAGCTTATTTAGAGATTAATGTAAAAAAAATAGCTTATTGTATTTTGAGCTTATTATTAATGAAATGAAGGTGATGTTTGTTTAGCTTATTGGATCCTGCATATTCTCTTTCTTTTCTTTAAGGCTTTTCGACATAAGCTCTACAAATAGCTTATTCTTAAGAGCTTATATTCTGAGCTTATTCATTAAAAAGCTGTAAATCGAATAAGCTTTAGTTAGCTTATTGGATTCATTTTCTTATTTCTTTTATAAGTTTTGAATTAATAAGTTTTTAAATAAGTTTTTGTTGAGCTTATTTTCGTTTAAGCTTTTGAGAGCTTATCATATCTCACAGCTTATTCTCTCACTCGATTAAGCTTATTGTAGCTTATTCATTAATTTTGAGCTTATATAGTTTGAATCACGATACGGATTAAGTTGTGTGATTGTAAAGTTGCGGATAAGATTGTATGAGCTTATTCAGTTTCGTGGAGGCTTATTATTGATGTTAGGAGTGTTTATAGTTTCGATTAGAGCTTATTTAGTTTAGATCTCGTTTATCTTGATTAATCTCATTTAGTAGCTCGGTAAAAAAAAGGCTTAATCTCGTGCTTGGTCATTGCTTGTTTTTGAATAAGTTGTTTAAGTGTTTGCTTGTCGTTATTTGGTTTATCCAGTTCTTGCTTAGCTTATTGAAGTTGTAAGACTAGCTTATTAATTAGCAAAGTTGTAATACTTGTTTCTGTTTCTCGGTTACTTATACAAAATTTGGCCCACTTTTTATACTAGCCCAAATCTCAATATCATATTTGGGCCATTCGTTGGATTAATACAAAATTGAAACAGAATGGAGAGTTGAATAAATGGTTATTAATTTTTTTAGTCTAACAGTTTTATGTGGTTTTAGTTTTGTGATGGAACCGGTCAACTCATGAGGCGTGGAGCTTAAGGGTTTATTTAGCTAGACCGAATTTGATTATTTGCTTTAGCTAAATAAATCGGGTGGTTATCGTTTAATTGCGGCTCTTCAATTCGGTTCCATTTTCCCTCCTTTTTCAATACTTTTAGTTTAGATAAATTTAGCTTATTATGTTTAGTTTGGCTTATTTAATCATTATGCTTAGTGAGTAGTTTAATTAGTGCTTGTTAAGTGATGTTGTGATTAAGTGTGTATTTGAAAAAGGTTAATTTATTAAATAATCTTCGATTATTTTAAATTGAGGTTTGATGTTTTTAAAATGGCAAAATTTCCAAAAAAATAGTCAAACTACAATCTTAGTAATTAATATCTTTTAAGAGGTTTTTTGTCAAAATAAAACCAACGTTGTGATATAATTATCTTTCTAAGGAAATATAATTCCGTAATAAACTAATTCACACTTAATGAACTTTCCACATCATAGCAAGCATTTTCATCTTATAAATCTTTTAGATCATTTTAGTATAATTCTCGTAGTTTTATTGTTAAGTATAGTTCTAGTATTAATATTGGTATAATTTTCTTAGTATTAAAAATAGTTTTAAAACCAAAAATCTTAAAAGATAATCAAGCATTTTTTTCTTCAAAACATTAACATGAATTTCAATTCATCTCTCGCCGTGGATACAACACTCGGAAGATAGACTATTACTTTTCCTAAAGTAATTTTCTTATCTAAACGGGAAATACTATATATTATTACGACACGCGTTTGACGACTTATCAAAATGGCGCCGCTGCCGGGGAGAGTTGTACGATTTTCGCGTTTTGTTTCGAAGTGAATGCCTTGAAGATCCTTTCTCTTTTGAAAGTTTAATTTCGTTCTTATAAAAATAAAAATCAAAAAAAATATTTTCTATTTCTATTTTATTTTCTTTTATATAAAAAATTTAAAAATACCAAAAATATTTTTATTTTTTGAGACCGATAGAAGAGCTACTCCGAATACCTATCGTAGGTATTAAGAATGCTATCGTTGTTCCTGTCGTTCTAGCAGATGAATTTGAACTAAAAACCGAATTACTTGATTTCGTAAGTAACAATCCTTTCTTTGGTCTTGAAAATGATGATCCTCATTCACACATCAGGAGATTTTACCAAATAACCCGAACTTTCAAAATAAACCAAGTGCCTGATGATGTGGTGAAGTTGATCTTATTCCCGTTTTCACTTAAAGGAGCAGCCGAGACATGGCTTAAAAATGATCACCTGTACCAATACGACTTGGATGATTAGTATCCAAAATTCTTGAATCTATTTTATCCTCATTCTAAAAACAAGCGAGCTCAGAAAAGAAATCACGAACTTCAACAAGTTTTCGTGAGACTTTTAACGAATCAAGAAAGATTCAAAGATTTATAAGAAATGTCCCATCATGGATTCACTCTCCTTCACCAAATAGATATTTTTCTATAACGGGTTGTGTCAATTTGATCAAGATTCTCTAAATACGGCAGCGGGTGGAAATCTAATGACAAGAAATACTCAAGATGCCTTAACCATTATTGAGAATAAAGCCAGAGTTCGAACTTGTAGAAATAAACCTCAACTTTCGAGTAGTGGTGGTACCTCAACTCAAATTGATGCCATTACCATTCTTAGTAAACAAGTCGAAGCTCTTGAGTATCATTTTGCTAACATGCGAGAAAATTATGACCATAATCAGGAAACCTCGAATCAGTTAATGCAAAATCAAATGGGTCAAATGGAAGAAATTTTTTAAGAGAGTCAATCATGCGTGCTGCCGAGCAACACTGACCCACGTGCATAGCTTCATGTGATTACTAGTATGGATGGTTTGACATTAGATGGATCTTTTATTCCTCATTCTCTCGTTTATCAAGAAAAGGAACAAGAACCGAAGACCATAACGGAAGTGGTGGAAATTCCTAGCTCTCAGAGCACACCACTTGTCCCACCTCCTGAAACTCCACCATTATCCGCACCAAAAACTAAGGAAAACCTCGATCCTAATCCTCATCCGCCATTGATTCCATATCTATCTCGGTTTAAAGAAGAAATATTTCAAGCTTTGGAGAATCCTACGGGACGTGCCGACCATTTCGTTTATAAAATTGAAATGTAATTCTTTAGGTGCGATAATTTTCCAATTAAAACAATTCTAATGAGTTGGAAATCCTACTCCTTCTTCTCATTCTGTGGTCTGAATTCACCCTCCCCATCTCCTATACCTTACAAGATAGTGACTCTCTCGTGGAGGAGACCGACACCCTTCTTTCTCATTTTGATAATTCTCCGCCTGAATATGAGACTTTTAGCTTTGATATTGAAGAGAAGAGTAGTGGCAGTACCACTACTCGTTCTGATTATTCTCTTTCGGATTATGATGCTTTCTATTTTGATGACGATCATATTAAAGAGAAGAGTAGTGGCAGTACCACTGCTTATTTTGATTTTTCTCTTCCTTAATATGATTCGTTTATCTTTGATCTTTCGATTGATCCGTTTCCTCTTGCCGATAGGAGTGTTTCTCATCATGAGGAGTTCGCCGATGAACTCGCTCACATCATATCTCCACCGGAGTATGATTATTTTTATTTTGATCTGGAGACCAATCCAGGAGAGTTTACTAGTGTTGTGGAGAAAAATATATTTGATTTATCATCGACTAAGGATTCTACAAGTATTGAGCTTAATGATTCTTCTCTCCTATTATCCGATTGTGACTCCTCCCTTTCTAAGGAATTTTTCGAGATTGACCTTTTAGTCTCATTTCCCTCTGGAAATGAAGACATAGTTTTCGATCCTGGAATTTTCATTATCAAAGGAGTCCAATCTCAGAGTTTTCATATTCTTCCACTAGACGATTTTTCTACTATCTCAGTCATAAGTGATTTTCTTCTCCTCACTGATCCTTCTGCGATCGAAACTTTTCTTTCATTTCTTTCCAGAAATGAAGACAAAGTTTTTGATCCCGACATCCTTCTTATCAATGGAATTTTCTCTTTCACGAGAAAATCTCCACATCTTCTGATTGATAAATGTCATATCTTAAGTGAAATTTCATTGTTGACCGAATCTTTGGTCAGTTTTCACCCCAAGGACAAAGAAATTCGAGGAGAGTCAAGCTAGAGACTCGCACAAAAACAAGCGCTTCTCGGGAGGCAACTCGTGTCTTTTCTTCTTAATAAATAAGTGTGTGATTTTATAGCCCAAGTGTGGGGGCGTGCTTCTTTCTATGGTATGTGGTTCCATTTTTTTAGGATTCCTTAAGATCATGAAGACACGTGCTTGTTTTCAATCCTCAAATCGCCCGGTCTTCTTGGAATCCTCAATCCATATCATGTATATTATTGGGTTTCCCTTTTCACACTTGGAATTTTTATGCATTGCCTTTTTCGTTCTAAGTGTTTGAGGATAAACCTGACATTTTTGAAAATTAAGGCCAATGTTCCATACTAAGTGGGGGGGGGGGGATTTCTGCTGAAATATGATCTTGCTTGTGCCTGTCTGTGTTCCCGCGCAACCTCGTTTTGACCAAAATTTTAAAATTTTTATTGTTATATATATATATAAATAAATATATATATATAATATATATATAAATTATATATAAATAATTAAAAAAAAATTAGTATTGGATTAGATATTGAATAATTAGGCCGTAGAACTAGGTAAGTTTTTGACTTGATCGAGTTTTAATCTCTAGCTTTCCCTTGCTTTTCGAGACTTAGCATTTGCTTAACTTTAAAATTTTGCAAACCAAAAATAAGATAGAGTTGAATATAAGTTAGATGCTAAACGTAGAGAAGTTGGATCTCTTTCGAGCTCATAGAGGTTAATTGTGGCTTTTTGCTCCCACCAGCTTAATAACGTTATAATTTTTGATAAATAAAGTTTACTTTGTTTTTGCAATTCTTAGGTTAAATCCCTTCTGTAATAGATTCCTTTTGGTGAAAGTAAGGGTACACATCGAGTTTTTGTCATTGTTGTGGGGAAATAGACTCCTAGACCATTGGTCGGCTTCGCATACCGGATGTGGCAGTTTTTAAAAACCACAAGACTTGAAATTTGCTACAATAATAATAATGTGATAAACCAGAAGCCGAAATAAGACCACTACCTCTTGCCGGCTCACAACCGATGTGGTAGTCGTTTAAAGGGTGGAGGTAATAATAATAATAATAAAAACTGTGGGTTGATAAAAGTTTACTGCCTCTTGCCGGCTCACAACCGATGTGGCAGTCTTCAAAAGAAGGCCCATAGTAAGAATAATAATCCGAGATTGATAAAAGTTTGTTGTGCCATCAGTCGCTCACAACGATTGGCAGCTTAAAACAGGTCGAGATCTCCGAGGTCGAAATAAGACTCCTGGGACATGGTCGCTCGCATACCGATGTGGCAGTATGTTAAAAGGACGCGGTTTTAATAAAGTGTTTGCAATAATAATAATAATAAAGCCAAATATCGACTCCAGGGTTATCTAAATAAGCCTCTGTCCTATGACTCGTAAATCTGAGTTGTTCGAATGAAAATAAACAAGGATAACCCCTAAAGTCATGCGAAATTAGAACCTTTAATGTGGACCTTATCCTCACCATATTGTCATCTTTAGGAAAGGGATTTCAAACTAATTATGGCCTAAAACCGGGCTACTTTATTTATAAAGGACATAAGTTAGTATTTGTCAACAATAATAATAATTATGAAATCTTTAGAGGATTTAAGAATAAGGGGGCGAAAAGTAGCTTTGCGTACACAATTAGCATTTATGAGTAGTGTTAGCATCTAATTTTATATTTAACTGTGATTTCGTTTTAAGCTTGGTTTAGGGATTATGAAAATCAAGGATGACGAACTCTCGTTCTTAAAGCCTTTTAAAATAAATTTAATCTTAGTTTTTATCTATTATTGAATAAGTGGTTAAAACGGGGACGCTTTCGAAATAAATAATTTTTGAACCTTCTTAATGGACCTTTTCTGTTCTTGTTTGATTGTGAGGGGTCATAAGTTAAGGGGGGTTAAATTATTTATTTCCGGGCGTGTTTTATAAACATTGCGTGTGGGACCAGCAATGGCTTAGTGTGGGGGAATTTGATGTGTGCTAAAACATACATCCTTATAACCCCGTAAAACACTATAAATCAGACTAAAAATACTAAAATATGGATTACATAATCGTGGTAAATAGTGTTTGTTGGTGTTTTTATCTACATGTAAAAAGGATTGAAAACAATGCAAAAACGGGTATTTACGGGTTCGTTTCGATCAAGAGTGCTTAAAAATCAAAATCAAGACAAAGTCGTGAAAAGTCCTCGAGCATGCATTTGGAAAGAGCACAAAATTTCGGTCCCAACGGTGCCTTCATTGCTTATTGAGTCGGCCCGTAACCATTTATATGGGCCAGGCCAGCATATATATTCACTAGCCTAAGCCCAAAACCCTCTAAGCTCAAGATAAAGGAGAGTGCAATTTTCGGCCCAACTCTAGAACAATAACATTCGGCCCAAGTAGAAAATGCATTATATGGCCCAAGACAAGATTGAATATCAATTGTAATTGAGCTCTAAAAGCTCACGTGCCCTCCCAAATAATTCCTTAAGGATCACATGCTTTCTCACTCATTTTTTCTTTGTCCAACCAAAAGCCAACACGTGGCATCTTTATCTTCTCATTTTCTTATATCTGAAACAAATGAAATGGGTAGTATGCGTATAGTAAACGCATGTAAAGTCCACGTGGAAGGCTACAATTGGTGGTTCTAATTGATATGCGTTGGCATACAAGGATAAGGGAATGACAAGGCAATCATTTGCCATAAAGGAGGTCGGTGGCTGGCTATTTAAAGGGGCGTGAAACCAACGCAAAAGAGACTCTCTTTCCTTATTTTAATTTTCTACGCAATCTTTCCTTTCAATTTGTTTTTTTCTTTTTCTTTCTTTTACGTCTCTTTTTATTAAAAGGTTGTAATAGTTAGATAGCTTTTTTTTCTTCTTTTCTCAGCTTATTTAGCTTATGTACCAGCTTATTTAGAGATTAATGTAAAAAAACAGCTTATTGTATTTTTGAGCTTGTTATTAATGAAATGAAGGTGATGTTTGTTTAGCTTATTGGATACAGCCTATTCTTAAGAGCTTATATTCTGAGCTTATTCATTAATAAGCTGTAAATCGAATAAGCTTTAGTTAGCTTATTGGATTTATTTTCTTATTTCTTTTTAAGTTTTTGAGTTAAGAAGTTTTTTAAATAAGTTTTTGTTGAGCTTATTTTCGTTTAAGCTTTTGAAGAGCTTATCATCTCTCGCAGCTTATTCACTCACTCGATTAAGCTTATTGTAGCTTATTCATTAAGTTTGAGCTTATATAGTTTGAATCACGATTCAGATTAATTTTGTGAATTGTAAAGTTGCGGATAAGATTGTATGAGCTTATTCAGTTTCGTGGAGGCTTATTATTGATGTTAGGAGTGTTTATAGTTTCGATTAGAGCTTATTTAGTTTAGATCTCGTTTAGCTTGATTAATCTCATTTTAGTAGCTCGTAAAAAAAGGCTTAATCTCGTGCTTGGTCGTTGCTTGTTTTTAAATAAGCTGTTTTGTTTTTTGTTTTTTGTTTAAGTGTTTGCTTGTCGTTATTTGGCTTATCTAGTTCTTGCTTAGCTTATTGAAGTTGTAAGACTAGCTTATTAATTAGCAAAGTTGTAATACTTGTTTCTGTTTCTCGGTTACTTATACAAAATTGGCCCACTGCCCAAATCTCAATATCATATTTAGGCCATTCGTTGGATTAATACAAAATTGAAACAGAATGGAGAGTTGAATAAATGGTTATTAATTTTTTTTAGTCTAACAGTTTTATGTGTTTTAGTTTTGTGGTGGAAACCGTCCAACTCATGAGGCGTAAAGCTTAAGGATTATTTAGCTAACCCAATTTGATATTTGCTTTAGCCTAAATAAATCCGTGTGGTTTATCGTTTAATTGCGGCCTTCAAATTCGTTCATTTTCACCTTTTCAATACTTTTAGTTAGATAAATTTAGCATATTATGTTTAGTTTGCTTGTTTGATCATTATGCTTAGTCAGTAGTTTAATTAGTGCTTGTTAAGTGATGTTGTGATTTGGGAATTAAGTGTGAATTTGAAAAATGTTTAATTAATTAATAATCTTCATTATTTTAGAGTGTTGGTTTTAATGTTTAAAGGGCAAAATCCAAAAAAATAGTCAAACTACACATCTAGTAATTAATATCTTTTTAAGAGGTTTTTGTCAAAATAAACCAACGTTGTGAGATAATTATCTTTTCTAAGGAAATTAATTCGTTAATAAACCTTAATTCACACTTAATGAACTTTCCACATCACTTAGCAAGCATTTTCATCTTATAAATCTTTTAGATCATTTTAGTATAATTCTCGTAGTTTTATTGTTAAGTATAGTTCTAGTATTAATATTGGTATAATTTTCTTAGTATTAAAAATAGTTTTAAAACCAAAAATCTTAAAAGATAATCAAGCATTTTTCTTCAAAACATTAACATGGATTTCAATTCATCTCTCGCCGTGGATACGACACTCGGAAGATAGACTATTACTTTTCCTAAAGTAATTTTCTTATCTAAACGGGAAATACTATATATTATTACGACACGCGTTTGACGACTTATCATATGTCATTCAAGATCTACCTACGGATACCCACATGTTCTATACACGAATAATAGAGTGTTGAATAACAATCCGTACATTGTTCCATTTTTTGAATGTTGCATGCATTTTATAAGTCGTATCACACTATTTTAATGTTGCAGACATTTTCAAGCCTTAGGGTTGTGAAAAATTGTAAAGCTTCATTGGAGTGGTTTGAGATTTAAACTGAAAATATTATATGGGTGTGTGGACTAACCTGAAGAGAAGTTCTAACAGCAGAAACATCTTGTTTGAGTATTTGGACTTCATTAAACAACTTCTACCAAGCCTTCTTTTATCTTCCTGCTTGAGGAAATATAACAGAACACTCATGTATAGCATCCTTCCGCAACGACGCAACCCTGAGAAAATTGAAATAAATGTAAGGAACTCATTAATGGTTGTTGTAATCTAACTGTTATAAACAACCCTTAAAGTAGGTAAGACCTACCAATCCACTTTGTAGTTTGCATCCACTTCGCTAACACTATTTGTTTGCATGAGAGTGTACTCCAGAACAATAGAAATATGATAAGGGTTTTGTCCCTATCATGTGTGCCGACTTGTATTTATGTTTTTCTTCCAAACAGGCGCATGTGATAGGAATAAAACCTTTATCATAGTTAGTACAGTTCCCCATAACAATATGAATCAAGTGGCCATAGCCACACAAACTCATCATAGTCTATTAACTCTATGAAACTATATCAGCTTAAACATTAACCCACGTATAATTTTAACCTAGTGGATGTGTTAGCCTTAAAATATTGAGTCGAAAATGGAAGCTCGGTCTTTGAATAAGGAAGCTCATCCTACTAATCATGGAAGCTCGGTCTTTACTTATTATATGTTGTAATAGGCTAGAAAGGGTAAACGGGCTCGTTTATGTAAGCTAATTGGTTACGTGTTATGGGCTAAAGCCCGAGTAATCCCGAGCCCGGCCCAAGAAATAATACACACGGACTAACAAGCTCACTAAGAGCAGGCCTAAGTGTAAGTATAAATACCCCTTCTTCATGTGTGGAGAAGGGTTGGTTATTCATTTGTAATCTTTCACACACTTAGATAATCCACCATCCCTTTCTCTCTCTAGTTCTTCCTTCTCTTTTATTTTCTTGTCTTTGATTCTTGCATATGAAGTGAAGTGATTACTTGGTTCCTACAAGTGGTATCAATAGCCAAGGGGTTTTAAGGTGTTTTGAATTGTGGTTTTATATGGAAAAAACGCACCATTTTATTTATTAAGCCACGATTTGATTTTTAGGTTTTAAGCTTTTCATAGTTTTGATGTTCTAGCTTATTTGTAGGTTTAAAACAGCTTATTTTAGTCTTTTAATCATCTAGCTTATCTAGTTATAGCCTATTTTCATTTTTGAAGAAATCTACTCAAAAAACTCAACAAAAAGTGGAAAATTTTTAGTGTTAAAAATGTTAAAGTTTGTGTTTTTATGATAGATTTAGGCTAGATTTAGTTAGAAGTATAAAAATCTTGGATCAAATCGTTCAAAAAAGTGGTTTTTAAGTGATTTAAAAAGTCATTCTTCCAGAAAGTTTGAAGATAGTGATTTGTGTTTAAAGATAGTGATTTGTGTTTGAAGACAATGATTTGTGCAATAGCGATTTATGCATTTTCTCTTCGCAGTGAATTGTGCAACAACAATTTGTGCATTTCTTCAATAGCGATTTGTGTATTACAGGGGTTCTATTTCGTGGTGATTTGTTACATTTTCACGACATAAAACTTTGCCCAAATTTCTTCTTAGTAGCGATTTGTGACAATTCTTCACAGTGATTTGTGCAATAGTGATTTGTTGCAACAGTGATTTGTGCAACAGTGATTTGTTGCAACAGTGATTTGTGCAATAGTGATTTGTGCACAGCGATTTGTGCGTAGAGATTTGTGCATTTCAATTCTTAGCGATTTATGTAATACAGGTTACACATTCCATAGCGATTTATTACATCTCAAGGACACAAAATGCTGCCCAAATTTCTTCTACATAGCGATTTGTGTTTCTGCCATAGAGATTTGTGCATTTATCTGCCATAGAGATTTGTGACAATAGAGGTTTGTGACAATAGAGATTTGTGCAACCGAATTTGATCACCGAAAATCAACCTGTTAACCAATTTTGGTCCTCAATTTTGGTAGAATCCAATTTCAATTAAGACAATTTCGAAGAATTACAACTTTTGGACAATTATTGTGATAACTGATGTGTGCTTAAACACACATCATTTATACCCTGAATAACACTAATAAATGGACTAATAACACTAAAATATGCTTAATTATATTGCAAATATGTTTGTTTTGTGTTTTTATGTCTTGCAGGTACACAGGATTGAAAACGAAGCAAAAAACGATGACTTTCGGATATGATTTGGCGACGTTTACACGTTTTTCAAAATCAAGACAAAGTCGTGAAAAGTCCCCGACGGTGCCTTCATATCTTATTGGGCCGACCCGACGCCATTTATATGGTTCAAACCGACCCATACTTATTTAAGCCCAAGATTGATAACTCTTTTACTCATTTCCCTGCCCAAGTCCAAATGCAATACACTTGGCCCACCAGAAAAGCAAGCCTAGATTTATTGAGAAAAAAATAAAGTAGATCACTTGTTATAATACTAGGCCCAACCCAGTTTTTTGGAAGGCTGCTTAGACTAAACACAAGGAAAAGAAAGGCCCATGATCCTAAAAATTAATACTGCTTAATGTGGACGCAAGTTATAAAAAGAAAGAGAGAGAGAGAGAGCAACATCTCGAATCATTATCTTATCATTATCTTATCTTTATTTTTCATTTTTTTCTTTTTCGTAGGTAGATTAGTAGTCGCAGTTAGTTAAATTAGGAGTAGATATTTTTATTATTGTAATCTTCATCAAGATGTTATAGTTCTGGTTTTTTGAGTAAGGAACCGATTGGATTTGTTTTATCAATATGTTTCAGTTTGATTAAGGAGGTTTGTTCGATTAATGAGTCCAACAAGTTAATGATTTTCCAGGTTTGATGTTCAATTTATTTAGAGTCTTATTAAGCTGTTAGGAAAGCTTATTTGGGTATTGTTGTATCTGCTTATTCAGATGCTTTTTTTTGTAACAATAGGGGTTATTATTAATGAATGATGTCTGTGATTGTTGATTTGAATGGTTTGGTAGTATGTAGATGTAAACTTCACTTTGCTTATAGTCGAAAAGTGGATTTGCTTTATATATCGGCTGATTTTGTTATCCGGTTCATCGATGAGCTTATTATACGGGTTTAAAAGTAGATTTGGTTCTA
The DNA here is from genome assembly GCA_026074375.1 of Tanacetum coccineum. NCBI lineage: Eukaryota > Viridiplantae > Streptophyta > Magnoliopsida > Asterales > Asteraceae > Tanacetum > Tanacetum coccineum. The sequence goes on along the minus strand of BQNB010012284.1, from coordinate 36,987 downwards.
TTTTGTTATTCGGTTATTAGCTTAATTACGTTCACAGTTTGTAGCTTATTTTAGTTTCGAATCCTGATCATATATATATTGTTTCCCCTTTCACACTTGGAATTTCTAGCATTTGCCTTTTTCGTTCTTAAGTGTGGGGGTGGCACCCAACATTTTTAAACATTGAAGCCAATGTTCGGTTCTAAGTGTGGGGGAGGGGGTTTCTATCAAAATTGATCACACATGTGCCTTGCTGTGTCCCTTTCAACCCCGTTTTAACCTAAATATTACTTTATTTTATGCTAAAAAAACTCTTAGTTATTGTTAGATATGTGAATAAGTAGGCCCGTAGAACTAGGGATATTTTGACTTGACCGAGTATCGCACTCTAGCTTTCCCCTTAGCTTTCGAGACTAAGCGTTTGCTAAACTTTAAAATTTTGCAAAGAACGAAAAATGATAGAGTTAAATATAAGTTAGATGCTAAGCGTGGAGTAGTTGGATCTCTTTAGAGCTCATAGAGGTTAATTGTGGCTTTTTGCTCCCATCAGCTTAAAAACGATAAAAAATAATAATTTTCAATAAATAAAGTTAATTTGGTTTTTGCGATTCTTAGTTTTGATCACTTTGTAGATATTCCTTCTGATGAAAGTAAGGTATACATCGAGGTTTTGTCATGTTGTGAGGAAATAGGCTACCGATTTCTGACGGCTCGCTCCCGTTGTCTAGGTAGTTAAAAGACCACAGGACTTGAAATTTGGCTAAAAAAATATATAATAATATTAATAATTTACCTTGTTAGATTACTGGGTCTGGTCGGTTAGGACGCCCGATGTCTCAGTCTTCATATAAGGCAAGGAATCCGAGACTGATAAAAGTTTACTGGCTCTGTCGGTTAGGACGCCCGATGTGTCAGTCTTCAAAAAGGTCGAGGGAATACCCGAAGTCGAAATAAGACTACTGGCTCGGTCGGTTAGGACGCCTGATGTGTCAGTTGTTTAAAGGACTGAGGGCTAATAATGTTGCAATAATAATAATAATAAAGCCAAATTTCGACTCTGGGGTTATCTAAATAAAGCCTCCGTCTCTGGACTCGTAGTTGAGTTGTTTCGGATGAAATAAAAAGGATAACCCCTAAATCATGCGAAATTAGAACCTTAATGTGGACCTTATTCTCAGCATATCGTCTCTTTAGGAAATGATTTCAAACTAATTGTGGTTTAAACCGGTTACCTTTATAATAAATAGGCCTTAATATATTTAAATAAGTGATCTTGTTTCACATTATATATTCTGAATAAAATCCTTAGAGGAAATTAGGAATAAGGGAGCGAAAAGTAGCTGCGTTTACACAATTAGCATTTATGAGTAGTGTTAGCATCTAATCTTATATTTAACTGTGATTTCGTTTTAAGCTTGGTTTGGGGATTGTGAAAAATCAAGGATGACGAACTCCCGTTCTTAAAGCCTTTTAAATAATTTTTTATAAAAATTTTATTTTAATTTTTATCTATTATTTAATAAGTGGTCAAAACGGAGGCGTTTTCGAAATAAATAATTTTTGAACCTTTTAATGGACCTTTTCTGTTCTTGTTTGATGTGAGGGGTCATAAGTAAAAAGGGGATTAAATTATCTCTTTTCGGGTGTGTATTATAAACATTGCGTGTGGGACCAGCAATGACTAAGTGTGGGGAATTTGATGTGTGCTTAAACACACATCATTTATACCCCGAAAAACACTAATAAACGGACTAATAACACTAAAATATGCTTAATTATATTGCAAATATGTTTGTTTTGTGTTTTTATGTCTTGCAGATACTAAGGATTGAAAACGAAGCAAAAACGAGAATTTTCGGGTTCGATTCAATCAAGTTTATTAATTATCCGAGATCAAGACGAAGTCATTTATATGGAAAGAGCGCGAAATTACAAGTCTAACGGTGCTTTCATCTTCTATTGGGCCGGTCCAACACCATTTATATGGGTCAGACCGACCCATACTTATTTAAGGCGCAAGATTAATCAACACAAGCCCAACCCTTGACAGAAATTCAAATCCTTCGGCCCAGCAAAAACAATAGCTAAGTCATGATAAGGCTCAGCCTAAATTTTTCGGCCAACCAGGAATTACAAGTCCAAATCCAGTTTATGGTATTTCTGCTTAAAGTGAACGCAAAGGGCAAGGAGAAAAGGGGGAGTGGCTGCATCATTTATATCTTAATGTGGACGCAAGTTATAAAGAGAGAGAGAGAGAGAGAGAGAGAGAGAGAGAGAGCAACATCTCGAATCATTATCTTATCTTTATTTTTCAATTTTTTTCTTTTTCGTAGGTAGATTAGTAGTAGCAGTTAGTTAGATTAGGAGTAGATATTTTTTTTTATTGTAATCTTCATCAAGATGTTATAGTTTGGGTTTTATGAGTAAGGAACCGATTGGATTTGTTTTATCAATATGTTTCAGTTTGATTCCGAAGGTTTGTTCGATTAATGATTCCAACAAGTTAACGATTTTCTAGGTTTGATGTTCAATTTATTTAGAGTCTTATTAAGCTGTTAGGAAAGCTTATTTGGGTATTGTTGTATCTGCTTATTCAGATGCTTTTTTTTGTAACGACAGGGGTTATTATTAATGAATGAAGTTTGTGATTGTTGATTCGAATGGTTTGGTAGTATGTAGATGTAAACTTCACTTTGCTTATAGTCGAAAAGTAGATTTGCTTTATATCTCGGCTGATTTTGTTATCCGGTTCATCGATGAGCTTATTATGCGGGTTTAAAAGTAGATTTGGTTATATTTTGTTATTCGGTTATTAGCTTAATTACGTTAACAGTTTATAGCTTATTTTAGTTTCGAGTATGCGACTTATTTGGTAGCTTATGTCTAGATCAGTTTTGGTTATATTACTCGGCTTATTTCGGTTTAATAAGATTTAGCTTATTTCCTTTAAGCTTTCTTGGTTTAACTTGACTGATTTCGAAGTAGTTATAAATGGTTTTACTTCGGCTTGATTAAGCTTTGTCTAAAAGCTGCTTCGAAATAGAGTTAGGATAAATTAGCTCATTTTAGATTTAGTGGTTACTAGTTTATTGTTTCAGATATGTGAATAAGTAGTCCCGTAGAACTAGAGATATTTTGACTTGACCGAGTATCGCACTCTATCTTTTCCCTTAGCTTTCGAGACTAAGCGTTTGCTAAACTTTAAAATTTTGCAAAGAACGAAAAATGATAGAGTTAAATATAAGTTAGATGCTAAGCGTGGAGTAGTTGTATCTCTTTAGAGCTCATGGAGGTTAATTGTGGCTTTTTGCTCCCATCAGCTTAAAAACGATAAAAAATAATAATTTTCAATAAATAAAGTTAATTTGGTTTTTGCGATTCTTAGTTTTGATCACTTTGTAGAGATTCTTTCTGATGAAAGTAAGGTATACATTGAGGTTTTGTCATGTTGTGAGGAAATAGGCTATCGATTTCTGACGGCTCGCTCCCGTTGTCTAGGTAGTTAAAAGACCACGGGACTTGAAATTTGGCTAAAAAAATATATAATAATATTAATAATTTACCTTGTTAGATTACTGGGTTCTGGGTGAGTATTAGGAACGGCCCGATGTCTCCAGTCTAAATATAAGGTAGGGAATCCGAGTCATGTAAAAGTTTACTGGCCTCTATCGGTTAGGACGTTCGGTGTGTCAGTCTTCAAAAAGGTCGAGGGAATACCCGAAGTCGAAATAAGACTCTGGCTCGGTCGGTTGACGCCTAATGTGTTAGTTGTTTTAAAGGACTGAGGGCTATAATGTTGCGTATAATCGGCTCTCCTCTTCCTCACTCGATACACTCTATCTGTCTTCGACCAATAAGCTACTGCAATTCTCTGACCCTATTGCATTTATTTATATTTCCTTCATTTTTTAAATTTGCCTTTTACTCTATCTTTATCTAAACAATAATTATAATAAAGCCAAATTTTGACTTTGAGGTTATCTAAACAAAGCCTCCGTCTTTGGACTCGTAGTTGAGTTGTTTCGGATGAAATAAAAAGGATAACCCCTAAATCATGCAAAATTATAACCTTAATGTGGACCTTATTCTCAGCATATCGTCTCTTTAGGAAATGATTTCAAACTAATTGTGGTTTAAACCGGTCACCTTTATAATATTAAGACCTTAATATATTTAAATAAGTGATCTCGTTTCACATTATATTTTCCGAATAAATCCTCTAGAGGGAAATTATGAATAGGAGCGAAAGTAGCTGACGTTTTTTACACATATTAGCATTTCATGAGTAGTGTTAGCATCTAATTTATTTTAACTTGTGATTTCGTTTTTTTTAGCTTGGTTTGGGATTGTGAAAAATCAAGGATGCGAACTCCGTTTGAAGCCTTTTAAATATAAATTTTTATAAAATTTTTATCTTAATTTTTATCTATTATTTAATAAGTGGTCAAAACGGAGGCGTTTTCGAAATAAATGATTTTTGAACCTTTTAATGGGCCTTTTCTGTTCTTGTTTGATGTGAGGGGTCATAAGTAAAAAGGGGATTAAATTATTTCTTTCCGGGTGTGTATTATAAACATTGCGCGTGGGACCAGCAATGGCTTAGTATGGGGGAATTTGATGTGTGCCTAAACACAAATCATTTTTACCCTAGAAAACACTATTAAATGGACTAATAACACTAAAATATGCTTAATTATATTGCAAATATGTTTTGTTTTGTTTTTTTTATGTCTTGAGGTACACAAGATTGAAAACGATAGGCAAAATGATGACGTCTTCGGATATGACTTTAGCGAGTTTAGTGTTTTTTCCGACGATCCAAGACGAAGTCTGTGAACTGTCCTCCGAGCACTCCATTGGAAAGAGCACGAGATTTCGAGTCCGGAGGTGCCTTCATATCTTATTGGGCCGGCCCGACGCCATTTATATGGGTCGGACCGACCCATACTTATTTAAGCCCAAGATTGATAACTCTTTTACTCATTTCCCAGCCCAAGTCCAAATGCAATACACTCGGCCCACTAGAAAAGCAAGCCCAGATTTATTAAGAAAAAAATGAAGTGGATCACTTGTTATAATACTAGGCCCAACCCAGTTTTTTGGAAGGCTGCTTAGACTAAACGCAAGGAAAAGAAAGGCCCATGATCCCAAAAATTGGTACTGCTTAATGTGACGCAAGTTATAAAAAGAGAGAGAGCAACATCTCGAATCATTATCTTATCTTTATTTTTCATTTTTTTTCTTTTTCGTAGGTAGATTAGTAGTAGCAGTTAGTTAGATTAGGAGTAGATATTTTTTTTTATTGTAATCTTCATCAAGATGTTATAGTTTGGGTTTTATGAGTAAGGAACCGATTGGATTTGTTTTATCATACGTTTTTTCAGTTGATTCCAGGGTATGTTCGATTAATGATTCAAAACAAGTTAACAATTTTCTAAGGTTTGATGTCTTAATTTTTTGAGTCTTATAAGCTGTTAGGAAAGCTTATTGGGGTATTGTTGTATCTGCTTATTCGGATGCTTTTTTTGTAACGATAGGGGTTATTATTAATGAATGATGTCTGTGATTGTTGATTCGAATGGTTTGGTAGTATGTAGATGTAAACTTCACTTTGCTTATAGTCGAAAAGTATATTGATTTTTATCCGACCGATTTTGTTATCCCGGTTCATGGATGAGCTTATTATGCCTGGTTTAAATGTTGATATGGTATTATTTTGTTATTCGGTTATTAGCTTAATTACGTTAACAGTTTGTAGCTTATTTTAGTTTCGAGTATGCGACTTATTTGGTAGCTTATGTCTAGATCAGTTTTGGTTATATTACTCGGCTTATTTCGGTTTAGTAAGATTTAGCGTATTTCTTTTAAGCTTGTTTGGTTTAACTTGGCTGATTTCGAAGTAGTATAAATGGTTTTACTTCGGCTTGATTAAGCTTTGTCTAAAAGCTGCTTGAAAAGAGAGTTAGGATAAATTAGCTCATTTTAGATTTAGCGGTTACTAGTTTATTGTTTCGTTTAACTTTACTTGTTTTGAGAAGGCGAACCCGGTTCAACACTTTAGCGAGGAGCTTACGGGTTACATAAGCTAGCTTATTGTCTAAGTTTATATCTTATTAAGATTTTATTAGCTTGTTAGATAATAAAGTTTAAATACTTTATAATCTATTAAGTAAATAAAGTTTAAATAAGAAATACACTTAGCATTATGTCTAGTTTATATAATCGGGTGGTTTCGTTCTTATCGGTTTCGTCATTCGGGTTCTACTTTCTTTTCCCTTTATCTTAATTAGTAGTTTTAGTTTATTTAGCTTAATATGATTGTCATTATTGTTATGCTTATTATTGTTAGTTTAGTTTCCATGTATAGCAAGTAGATTTATATATGCTTGTTAAGTGAGTAGTGATAAGTGAGTTAAGTGTGGATTAAAAAGAGATTTGTTGATTAATAATCTTTGGGTTATTTAGATTTCTTATTTGATTATTTTGAAGGGCAAAATCCAGAGAAATAATCAAACATCAAATCTAGTAATTAATACTTATATAAGATATTGTTTTCAAAATAAACCAACGTTGTGAGAAAATAATGTTTTTACGGGTATTAATTCGTCATCATTAAATTGAGTAATTTGTACCAAAATAAAGGATTGTTTTCAATAACAACCAACGTTGTGAGAAAATAGTTTTTTAAAAACGGCACTAATTCTTTATTAACTCTTTCCTTCACTCTTAATGATCTTTTCGCCTCGCTTGACAAGCATATTCGTTTTAGTTATATCTTAGTAGTAATTTAGTTTATCATTATATCATTAGTATAAATATCAAAACCAAAAACAAAAAGATAATCAAGCATCAAACGACAAACATAAACCTAAATCTCAAATTCAATTCTCGTCGTGGATACGACACTCGAAAGATTAGATTTTTACTTGTTCTCAAGTAATTATTTATTCTAACGGGAAATACTTTATATTACTACGACACGCGTTTGACGTTTTATCAATAACTCATTTGGACTTCAAAGACACATAAACAAACAATAATTTCCAACACAACAACAACTTCACATTTCACGGTTTCTTCTTGATTTAGTAAAATCCCGCGAAAGTTTCTTCTTTTCTTGGTTTAATCAAGACTTGTAAAATCTCGTGAATTTGAACTTCAAATCAAACCACAATGTCAATCACTTCATAAAACTTAAGATCCTACAAATCATTTTCACTTCATAACAAACAAATCATTCATCATGACTACTCCAATTACAACATCCACAACAGACAGTCAGATGCATAACAACATCATGGCAGCTGGTTTAAGAGATCGTCCACCAATGCTTGCAACGGGAAGATATGCTCAGTGGCAATCACGTTTCTTAAGATACATTGATACAAGACCAAATGGTGATGCCTGAGGGAAATGCATTTTAGAAGGGCCATACAAGCTTACTATTGTAACGATCCCAACTGTACCTGAAATAGATGTTATCTAGCAGTTTCAGATACAGACCTAGCAGTTAAGACACTACTTGATATGTTCTCCTGAAAACAAAAGATCTTTATCAGTCTGAAAAGGAAGCAATTCATTTGCTCTATTGACTAGAATTGAGGTGAAATTCTACTCAATGTTGATGCTTGTAGAACAGTCATTGCATGTGGTATAACTATTAAAAAGACTACAACATGGTAAATCTCTTAACATTCAAGATGTAAAGACTAAATTGTTTTTGGAGTTTGGCAAATTCACTTCTCATGATGGAGAGTCAATGGAGTCATACTACACTAGATTTTACAAGATGATGAATGAAATGATAAGAAACAACTTAACAGTTGCTACGATGCAAGTCAATGTTCAGTTTCTTTAACAACTTCAACCAGAATGGTCAAGATTTATGACAATTGTCAAGCAAACTCATGACTTGGACACAGTATCATATCACAAGCTCTTTGACGTTCTAAAACATTATCAAAAGGAAGTTAATGAAATCCGTGTTGAGAGAATAGCCAAGAATGCAAACCCATTAGCACTTGTTGCTGCTGCTCAACACTATCCAGATCCTTACTATCAAGCACCAAAATCTCACAAATCATTTGCACCACCACTAATACAATCATCTTCCACCAGATCTCATGCATCTACCAAATACAAAGGCAAAGAGATAGCCAAACCAATCACACCTCCATCTGAGTCAGCTTCTAAAGAAGACAATGATCCAGAACAAGCTCAGAGAGATAAGGATATGCAGAAAAACTTGGCACTCATTGCAAAGTACTTAAAACGATCTACAAACCTACCAACAACAACCTTAGAACTTTCTTAAACTCCAGAAACAAGAATGTGGATACTTCTCCAAGGTACAAGCATGATAATCAGACTGGGAAGTTTAGGAATCAAAGGACAGTGACTGTTGTTGGGGCTAGGGAGACTGTAGGCAGTCAAGTAGTGTAGCAGACTGAGATATAGTGTTTCAATTGTAAGGAATTTGGTCATTTTGCTAAGGAATGCAGGAAACCAAAGAGGGTAAAAGACTACACTTATCACAAGGAAAAAATGTTATGCAAACAAGCTGAGAAAGGTGTTCCATTACAAGCAAAGCAAGTTGATTGGCTAGAGGACACAGATGAAGAGATAGATGAACAAGAATTAGAAGCACATTACATCTATATGGCTAAAATTCAAGAGGTTCCTACTGCAGACTCTGAAACTGATTATGAGCCATTGGAAAAGGTACAATACGATGCTAAATATAATGTGTTTGCCAATGAGAGACAACATTCTGAGCAACCTGAATCCATTAATAACACATGTGTAGTAGAAACGGATGATAGTAATGTCATTCTTGATTCACCGGATATGTGTGATAATGATATTCAAACTGACCAAAATGCTGAAGAATGTGATGATGAGCGTGCTGCGCTTGCTAATTTAATTGCAAATTTAACACTTGATACTGAAGAGAACAAAATGATTTTAAAGCAATTAAAGAAAGCAAACACATCATTGACTCAAGAATTAAAAGAGTGCAAATCCAATCTTGAGGAGTCTAATACTACTCGGGATAGTTGCCTAATTGCACTTCAAAGTAAACAGACTGAGCTTGAGACGTACAAAACCTTAAATGATCGTACAGTTGATTATGAAAAACTTGAACGTAAATTAAATGAAACTCTAGGTTTATTAGCTCAAAAAGAAATTGACATAAAAGAAGGTTTAAAACTTAAAGCCTATGAAATTTCAGTTGTCAAAGAGAAACACGATGAGTTAGTCAAACAGAGTTTTTTTTAACAAAGTCACGTTATGAAGGTCTTGTCAAAGAGAAAACCAAGGTAATCACGGATTTGAAACTAAAGGAAGAAAAAGATCTAGACAAATTGATTGCTATGGAAAAGCAATTAAAGTTTTTGAATGAAATTGTTTATAAAAGGAATCAATCAATTCAAACCATTCATATGTTAGCTCCTAAAGGCTCAACATTCAATGGTAGACCAACTTTTGCAAATCCTATGTACCTCAAGAAAGTTCAATCTGAAAAACCATGTTTGTATGAGATTCCATATGATACTTTTGATCTTGCAAACATATTTGCCCCTGATAGTGAAGAGATATTGACTCTTGAACAAGAGAGTAGATCAAAATTGAATAAAGACTTAGTTAGACCATATGACTACACAAAGCAAAATAGACTATGAAAATTTTAAACCAGCGTCAAAGGAATATCATGATCAGTTGGCACACGCAAATGAAGTAAGAAAGAAAATGTGGAGAAAATCTTTTGTTAAATCTAAACCAAAAATTTTCAAAAACATTAGTTTTTTACCTACTTCAAAATCAATTAGTAAAAGTAGACAAGCTTATAATGTAATGAATAATAACATAAATCATTTTAGAGAACTTGTTGATCAAGCTTGGGAAAAACATTCTAATGACAGCTTTCGTGCACCAACTGCTCTTGATATGGAAATCTTAATCAAAACATGTTTGATGCATCTTTCAATAAAAACTCAAAATGATAGTTTCATATTTGTCAATGAACTTAAATAAGAAATGCATGCTGATTTAAAGTACGTTGAATCCCTTGAAAAAGAGATTGACAAACTTGAATCTGATAAAGCAGATTTTTCAAACATGTATGATCTACTTCTCCAAGAGTGTTTTTCACAAGATGTTATGTGTTCTTAATTACATTCTTTATCTGATTTAGATGCATATAATGAATTGCAATGCCTATATGTTCATAAAGTCAAGAATGTGCATCCCTTACGGAAAAGCTTTCTAATCAAACTGAAAATGTGAGTAAAGAAGTTTACAACGGGCTTTTACAAAGTTTTGCTAAATTAGAAAAATACTCGATTTCTTTTGAACTTGCTTTACAACAGTGTAAAGAACAAATAAAAAATGACAAAATTTCCAAGGTAACAGCGTCAACTGTATTTCTAAAAGAATGTGAACAATATCATGAAATACAAGATTTGAAAGCTCAACTGCAAGACAAGAACATTGTCATAATTGAGTTAAAGAAACTCAATGAGAAATACAAAGGAAAATATGTGAAAACTAAGTTTAATAAACCATCTGTTGTTCGACAACAAATGCTCTAAAGATTCCAAAACCATCAATTTTAAGAAAACTGACTATTTTTTCAGACTCTCTTGAGAGGAAAAGCTTTTCAAAGACAAAGTCGGTTACTAAAACTAATGTGTCAAAGGGTTTATCAAAATCTGCCACTACACAAAATTTACATCAAACAGCAAGTCAAGCTGTAAGAAACACAAATGTGATTAAACCAGGAATGTATGAAATTGACACAAGGACAACACAAACTAGAGCACCATAGTTGTCTCAGACTTCTAGGAATACTGATTCTCGCATTTCTACCTCTACATAAGTAATTCACAGAACTAATGTTAGCAGACCACAGCTTAAGAGTACACAAATGAAAGATAAGGTCGTGCAAAACAATAGTCAAGTGAAGTTTAAGAAGATTAAAGTAGAAGACCACCATAGGATTTCTAGTATTTCTAATAAAACAAAGTCTGTAACTGCATTCGAATGTTAATGCTGTTTATGCTACTTGTGGAAAATGTGTGTTTAATTCGAATCATGATGCTTGTGTTTCTAAATTTTTAAATGACGTGAATGCTAGAACTAAAAAGCCTAAAGTAGGGACTATTAGTACCTGGTATGTGTTTAATTACACATACCTTTGACCAATAAAAAGGGACTTAAATGACTAAAAACGTACCAAAAATACATTGTATTTGTATGTTTTGCATTTGTATTGTGCAGGTAACGGATATCCAAGAAAAGGACAAAAATCGAAGCCAAAATGACAAAACCGAGCACGAGAACGGAAAGACCGTGAGAAGTCAAAAAGACAAAAGTCAAAGTCAACAAAAAGTCAAAGTCAAAGTCAACCCCGGGATGAGGCATTGGAAAGAGCATCAAAAACCGAACCCGAAAACCTAAATTGCCAAAAGTGGGCCCACCCGTACCCACCTAGTGGGCCCGGGTCAACCCACTTATATCTTTATAAGCCTTAAGCCTTCTAAAAGGCCCAAGTCCTTTTAAACCATACCCGGCCCAACAACTAGCCCACCATCACCCTTATAACTCCCGTTTTCCCCTACCCTTTTAAACTTAACCCTGTTAGTCCTTAAAAGGACTAACAGTGCAAACCATTTACTACTCCAAGGACCAAAGTTGCACCAAACAAGGACCATTCGTGCAAGCACAATAAACACCCTCAAGGGCTGTTTTTGCCCAAGTCTCAAAATCTTTACACCACAAAGGACTAAAGTTGCAATATACTTATATAAGTTGAGGGACTGAGTTTGCCAATCCACTAAACCTCTACCCTGCACCAATCAAACAAACAGAACAACCCCTTTTCCCGCTCCCACCTCCATTGTTACTATTCACCTCCCACCTCCAAAATTACACTTACCCCATGGTTAAACCCACTTAAAACCCCTTCTAGAAGCCAAGAATGATGCAAGGGATGACGTCTTTGGGCTCTGACACGTTGGCAATCCAAGGCAATCATTGGGGAATGATTGCGTGGACACAATCAAGGGTTGTGATGGATTTAAAGAAGCACAAGTGAGAATAGAAGGCCAAGATTGAAGCTCCCAATCCTCTCACACAAGAAAGCCAGCTAAAGACCTAGAAGCATCTATCCAGCCTATAAATAGAGGGCTTATCCCTTGAAGGACTCTCTCTCTCTTTTTTTCGTGTAATTTACTTAAGTTTTTAGAATTTATGCTTTGTATTTCCTTTCCTTTGTAAAAGTTTTAAAGTTAATGAAAAAAGTTTGAGGTTTGTGTTTTAAGTTTTTGTGTTTGATCATTTTATATAACCTGTTAAGCTTTGAAAAGCTATGAAACAGCTTATGGATCTCACCTAAAAGCTTCACTAAGCTTTTTGTTTCTTGAATCAAACCTTATTTTACTGTTTTATCACTTTTATTTACTGTTTTAATCATAAAAATCTAAAAAAAATACCAAAAAATATAAAGAAGATCTCATGGAGCATGGTGTATTTTGGATGGCCATGGGTTAGTGCTTATGTGGATAAGCTATAGGATTGTGATAAGTTGTTTTGGGTTTTGAAATTCATAAGAAAAAGCTTGGACTCTTGTAAGTTTCACTTTTAGATTTTTAGCTTATTTACTATTCAACTGCTTATTCTTGCTTATTTTCTGTTTTTATTTGCTTATTTATGTACAATATTGCTAGTTTGTTATCTGTTTTATAATAACTTTGCTTATATCTTTGAAAACCAGCTTTTAAAAGGACTTAAAAAACTTAAAAGGGTGTTTGGGACTGTAGACAAAATAGGTGAAAATGGGTCAAAACTTGCTTTGTGCTTTTGAGTAAACTTTGATTAGCTTAAATTAGTCTAAAAAATCAGTTTGTTTAAGTTTTTAAGTAGTAAATCTCATTTTCAAGGTTTTAAGAGTTTGTTGTTTGAGACTGTTAGCTTTAAGCTTATTTTATCTGCTTATTTGATTGAGACTTTGAATCTTGTTGTTTTGTGATGTTTTTGAGTTTGTGCAAGTGTTAAAAACAGGTTAGAAACAAAGCTCTATAGCCTGCATTGTCATTTTTGTGTTTTTGCCAAAACTGTCAAAAGTGCTAAGTGTTTAAAAAATTTGAGAAATTGCTTTTTCAAATGCTTATTGTGAATTTCAAAATTCTTTTTGATTGTTGATTCTTGTTCTTTGAGGTCTAAATTTAATCTGTTTGTAGGTTATATAGTCATAAGGATCTGTTTGTTTGCTTATTTTTAAGCTCAAAATTGGTGATTTGTTAAGATTACAAAAGTTTGCAAAAATTTGTCTAAGTGTCAAAACAGTGTGAGATAGCTTTTTCATGAAGCTTTTTAAGTGCTTATCTGAATTTCAAACTGCTTTTTCATTGTTGCTTATTGTAGCTTTTTGGCCATTCTTTTTAGTGGTATAAGCCACTAAGCCACAAGGAACTGTTTTCTAGCTTAAAAATAAGCTAGAAAAGTCCCTTTTGGCTGTTTGCTTAACAGTTTTGGTCAAAAAAACTACTTTGCTTATTTAAGCTTATTTGCTTATTGTATTTGCTTAATTTAGGTTTAGTATAGCTTATTAGGTTAGTTTAAGTCAATTTAGCTTTAGTTGTCAAAGAGAAACATGATGAGTTAGTCAAACAGAGTTTTTTAACAAAGTCACATTATGAAGGTCTTGTCAAAGACAAAACCAAGGTAATAACGGATTTGAAGCTTAAGGAAGAAAAAGACATTGACAAAATAATTTCAATGGAAAAGCAATTAAATTTTTTGAATGAAATTGTTTATAAAAGGAATAAATCAATTCCAACCATTCATATGTTAGCTCTCAAAGGCCCAACAATCAATAACTTTTACCATAAATCTAATAGTTACCTCAAGAATGGTCAAATCTGAAAAGTCAGTTGTATGAGATCCCATTATTCACATCTGATCCTGCAAACAGATTCGATCCCTGATGGGGTGGAGGACCTAGACACTTGAAAAAAATAGTAGATCAAAAATAGAATAAAGACTTAGAGAAACCTTAGGATTACACAAAGAAAAATAGTCTTTATGAAAATTTTAAACCAACATCACAGGAATATCATAATCGGTTGGCACATGCAAATGAAGTAAGAAAGAAAATGTGAGGAAAATCTTTTGTTAAATCTAAACCAAATTTTTCAAAAACATCAGTTTCTTACCTACTTCAAAATTAATCAGTAAAAATAGACAAGCTTATAATGTAATGACGAATAACATAAATCATTTTAGAGAACTTGTTGATCAAGCTTGGGAAAAAAATTCTCATGATCATTTTCGTATACACCAAACTGCTCATGAGTGGGGATCCTAATTTAAACATGTTTGATGCCTTCTTGCCTAAAAACACAAAATTGATAGTTTCCAAATTTGATCAAGAACTTTATGCAAGAAATGCATGACTGATTTAAAGTAGGTTGAATCCATTGATAAAAGAAATGACGAACTTGAATCTGAAAAGTCAGAATTTTTGAACATGATGATATACTTCTGCAATAATAGTGTCGTGCCCCTAATGATGTATGTGTTCTTTTTTGCATTCTTTATCGATTTTAGATGCTCACACTGAACTTGCAATGCTTATATCTTCATAAAGTCAAGAATGTAAACTGTCTTGTATAAAATTTTCTAAGCAAACTGAAAATGTTAGTAAAGATTTTTATATTGAGCTGAGCCACATAGTTTTACTAAATTAGAAAAACCTCGATTTCTCTTGAACTTGCTTACAACATGTCAAGAACAAATGAAAAATGACTCAGTTTGCAAGAATTAAGCATTAAATGTTTTCTAAAGAACGAGAATAATATTTTGAAATACAAGATTGAAAGCTCAATTACCAAGACAGAACATTGCCAATAAGTGGAGTTAAAGAATCTCATTGAGAATTGCAAAGGAAAGTTCTCGTGGAAACTAAGTTTGATAAACCATCTGTTGTTCGACAACCAAATGCTCAAAGGGTTCCAAAACCATCAGTTTTAGCCAACCCAACTCCTTTTCAGACTCTCTTAAGAGGAAAAGTTTTTCAAAGACAAAGTTGGTTCCCAAAACTAATATGTTAGAGGGTTTATCAAAACCAATCACTACACAGATTTTGCCTCAAACAGCAAGCCAAGCTGTAAGAAACACAAATGCGATACACCAGGAATGTATCGACTTAACACAAGGCCAACCCAAACTAGAGCACCACAGTTGCCTCATACTTCTAGGAATATTAATCCTTGCCTGTCTACATCTACAGGAGTAATTCACTGAGCTAGTGTTAGCAGACAAATAGCTTAGGAGCACTCAAATGAAAGATAAGGTCATGCAAAACAATAGTCAAGTGAAGTTTAAGAAGACTGAAGTAGAAGACCACCATAGGATTTCTAGTTTTTCTAATAAAATAAAGTATGTTAACAACAGCGGTGTAATGATTAATTTAAAATCCAGAACTCAAATGTTTAATGTTGTTTTGTGCTAAATTGTGGAAAAATGTGTGTTAAATTGCAATCATGTGACTTGTGTTTCTAAATTCCTGAATGACGTGAATGTAGAACTAAGAGCTACTAATGTAGTGCCTATTATTACCTGTGGGAAACACAAAAGTCTAATGTGAAAAAAAATATATGTTTGCAACACCCTCCTTAAGAAAACAGTTGCATTAGAATCTAGTATCTAAAAATCCAAGAGTTACTATAGGATGCTTTATGAGAAAATTAGTAAGACGTGGAAATGATGGATAGCACAACAATGCCCATCGGGATATAAATAGGTTCCTTAGACAAAAAGGATTTGGGTACCTAAAAGTAAGAATGAAAATGTGAAAAAGAGAGTTAGCTTTGCCATAGATAATGCACTAGGATAAATAATGTCTTGAAACTCATAAATACTTTCGGATCTAATTTTTCAAATATTCCATCGTCCTTTAATTCTCTTGCAGATTGTTCAACTCTATCTATTCATTGTTGACTCTGGATTCACAAAGCATATGATGAGCAATCTAAAGCCGCTATGCAATTTTGTTGAAAAATATCTAGGTATCGTTCATTTTGGCAATGCTCAATTTGCTTCGATTCTTGGTTATGGAGATTTGGTTCAAGGAAATGTATATGATCAATAGGGTTTATTACGTCAAAGGCCTCAATCACAATCTCTTCTCGGTTGGTCAATTTTGTGATGCGGATTTGAAGGTTGCTTTCTGGAAATCTACTTGTTTTGTTAGAGATCTTTAGGGAAACGATTTACTCACTGGTAATCGTGGATCTGATCTCTATACAATTTCTCTTCAAGAAACTACTTTCATTAAACTCCAATCTGTTTTCATGGCTATAAGAGCTTCACCAACATCATGCATGGTTATGCAATCGAATACTTTCTCATCTTAACTTCGTCTACATCACTTGCTTTCAAAGAAGGATATCATGATTGGTTTACCAAAACTGAAATATGTCAAGGATCAACTATGTTCCTCTTGTGAATTGAGTAAAGAAAAAAAAAGCTCATTCAAGACTAAGGTTTTTCAAAGTTCGAAAGGAAGGATAAATTTGCTTCATATGGACTTATGTGGTCCTATGCGGGTAGAAAGCATCAATAGGAAGAAATATATTCTAGTAATTGTTGACGACTACTCCAGATATACTTGGACCCTATTCCTAAGATCCGAGAATGAAACACCAGAAGTTCTAAAAGATTTTCTCAAGATGATTCAATGCAATCTTCAAGCTAAAGTGATTTTTGTTTAAACTCACAGAGGTACATAGTTCTTAAACAAGACACTCCATGCATACTTTATAGAAGAAGAATTGGGTGCATCAAACTTCTACTCCTTAAACACCTGAATAGAACGGCGTTGTCAAAATATGAAATCGTACTCTGGTTGAGGCTGCTCAAACGATGCTCTCAGTTTCTAAACTTTCTTTGTTCTTTTGGGCTGAAACAATTGCAACCGTATGCTATACTCAAAGCAGATCTATCATCATCCCGACACATGAGAAAACGGAATATCACATCATCAATGATAGGAAACCTTCAATTAGACACCTTCACATCTTTAGTTGCACCTGTTACTTAACCAAAGATGGTGAAAATCTGGATAAGATGAAAGAAAAAGGGGATCCGTGCATTCTGGTGGGATACTCCACTCAGTCTAAGGGATATCGTGTTTACAACAAGAGAACCCGGTTGATAGTTAAATCCATACATCTTAGATTTGATGAAATCAAAGAGATGTCTGAGACGTCTGTTGATAATAACACTTCAGGCCTCGTTCCCCAATGACAAAAGGCGTTAGATTATGACAACTCTGGCCCCGCATTAAAACTACAAAATGTTTCTCCATCAGCAGATACAACAACTCCGTCACAACAAGAGTTGGATCTTCTATTCGGTCCTTTGTACGATGAATTTTTCAATGCAGGTACTTCAAGTGTCAACAATTCTTCTTCTCCCACCGATAATTCTAAACAACAAGACACACCACCTACAACGAATATTAAATCTTCAACAACTCCAACAAATGTTAATGCTGAGGAAACAATGATAATCAAGCAGAACAAGACACACAACCTACAATGATTATTCACCCTACAACAGAACCAATAAATCCAACTACAACTGTCACTGCTGAGGAAAACAACATCGGTAATCAAGCAAAAATTCAAGTAGACAATGCACATGTTGACGACAATGAATTTTACAATGTCTTCAGTACACCGGTACATGAAGAAGCAGAGTCATCCTCTCGCTATGTTGATCCGTTAAATATGCCAACATTTCATACCAACGCTTATCAATCTGAACAACCAATGGACAATAGATCACCCCGTTATCTGTCAAGTTCGTGGAGAAATCCTTTCCTAAGTCCAATGCAAACAAGACACAACTGTTAACAGATCAGTTAAATGGTGTATGTATCACTGCTCATAACGTGAGTCCTGTGAACGAGAAAAACATTAAGGAAGCAATGGTTGATTTCCATATGATAAAGAAGCAAATGCAAGGATGATCTTCAATCAATTCGAATAAACATCCAAGTCAGGGAACTCATCGCACAAAAATACCATTGCAAAAAGCCATCATCAAGCAAGAAAAAAGTGTTATAGGAAGAATAAAATGGATGAAGATCAAAACTGTAGATACGCAATAAAGCAACGACCTTGTAGCAAAGGGGTATGCTCAGGGAAGAGGGTATACTGATTTGAGGAAAAATTTCACTTTACTCCATTGCTCGCTTAAAGCAGTTCGAAATTTTTTGTCTGCTAATGCTCACACAAATCTTTTCCCAACTCTACCAATGGACGTTAAAATTGGCATTTCTTATGGATCCATCTGAAGGAGGAGGTTTATGTAGCTCAACCAAATGGGTTTGTTGACCCTGATCATCCAGAAAAAAGTTTACATTCTAAGGAAAGCTCTATATAGATTGAAGCAAGCTCCAAGAGCCTGGTAGTATTGAACTCTCAAATTTCCCTATGCCAAAGGTTTTTACCAAAAGGTACCAATGACCTTACTTTAATTTAACGATAGGAATACGGGAGGACATTCTACTATGTGCAAATTTACTAGATGACATAATTCTTTTGGGGTCTACAAACCTAAAAATTCTAAAAAGTTGAAAAATGAATGCACACTAGATTTTTTGAGAATATCCTTAATGTTGAGGAAAATGAAATTCTTAATAGAACTTCAGATCCACCATCAGAATCCCCAAGAGGTACTATATCAATCAGGCTTAAGTACGCTTTAGAAATACTATATAAAAAAAGGTATGTATTACATGTGATAGCATTGTAAACCAATGGCTACTAAATCCTCAACTGAATGAGTCTGAGTGGAAATCTCGTAGACCAAACAAACAAACTAACCGTAGTAAAGCGATCGGGTCACTCATATATCTGACTTCTAGTAGACCAGACATAGTGCAAGAAGTATGTTATTGTGCACGATATCAAGCCAGCCTGACTAAAAAACACCTCAAAGAGGTTAAAAGGATCTTTCAATACTAATAACATCAAATAACGTCTATTTTATAGCATCATTAATCCCATATAATTAACGTATTTTGTATATTTATTGCAAAGAATTGTTACTTAATCATTTATATTTGAGAATTGTAGTAATTATGGAGTACTTGGTGAATATTAGCAAAAGGTTCACATTCTGGAGCTTAAACGATGATATTTTAAAGATTACTATTCTGAAGACCAATACGTCGTATCCATCAAGGAAAATACGGCGCATCCGTGCCTGCACTCACCAAAGACCACAAAGGAAAGAATATAAATACGACGTAACCAGAAGACCAATAAGCCGTATTGGAAATATAGAAGGAATAAAATATTCTGGAAGATATCAAGCGTGGTCCCTACTCCAAGAAACTCCAATACGCCGTATCCAACCCATTGAATACGCCGTATCGAACCGACTTCCAGACCCTATAAATACAAAACTCAAAAATGAGTTTTAAGTGTGCTAAATCATATTCTTGATACCTAAACCACAAAAGTCGATTTTCAGAGGAGAAAAAGAACAGAAGAGGTCTTGCAACGCATTCTAATCCATAGGAGACAACGTGTAATTTCTTATACTTTTGTAATCGTTCAGTTTTTGGTATCATTCGTTAACTCGGTTAGTTTACCTTGGCTAAAACAATTACTCTTGTATTAATTATGATGTTTGAAGGCTAATACATTCGAGTATTAGCCATTATTATGAAGATCTGAATGTTTGGTTTTGTTTATATTTGGATTGCTTAATTTATCGTTGCATGCTTGTTTATGTTTATCAATATACTTGTTTACGTGCTTTTGTATGCAACCTATCATTCAACTGGATCTAGTGATACGGACCAAGTAATCTAGATGCCGGGATAGCTCTCCATATAGTAATTTATACATCTAGAATCATAGGATCACAAATATTGTCCTTCTAAAATCGTGCTAAGGATACGCTTCTGGCTTAACTAGTTAACGGAAATTGCCTTTGGTTTATTGAACATGTTGACTAGTAGGTGAATCTAGATAATTCAACAAATAATGTTCTGATTCCATTAGATAGTTGGACAAGTGGACTACTAAAGTATAAATTGCCATTAAGCAGTAAGTGGGTAAAGTCTCTATGAGCTAGGGTTTAACAAGATCACCATTGCTTTAATCCCTAAGATAGATTATAATCAGCAAATAAGGATGCTTTATGCGGATGCTTTAATTGTGACAGAATTAATGTGTCTAGGTCTTAGGATGAAGTCCCGCCTAAGTCTAAGAATGATATGCCTCTTCGAGATAAGTAATCATTGCACTGAATAAACAAACCAACTTCTAATCGGATTAATGATGGCTAATACAGTTTTCTATCATAAGGCTAATTTAAAACTTGAACTATCATAAATAAACACCACACAACGACACATCAAGTTTTTGGCGCCACTGCCGGGGAGTGAAAATTAATCTTAATTTTTATTTTTATGTTTTGGTTTTTAACATTAGATTAGATCTAACCCATAGGAGTAGTGTAAATTAGATTAGTGTAAATTAGATTAGTGTATATTTTTGTATATTCTGTATATTTTGTATATTTATTAGTTTAAATGCTTGCTTGTATATATGTGTGTTTAATTATTTGTTTAATTTAATTGTTTTGCTAATACACTGTTCTGGTCGATAACTCGATATGGCGTATCCACTTCTATTGGATACGGCGTATTCAACTTTCTGTCCAATACAGCGTATTCATTCAACTGATTAATACGGCGTATTCACTTCTATTGAATACGGCATATCGATCATCTGGAACAGAAGCAGAACCTTAGTTTTCATATTTGATTTACGTGCTAATTTTTACCCTTCTTCAGATCAAACCTTGCTAATATTTTTACCCTTGTTACAGGAAGTACTTATCAGAGCTAGTTGATTGAAGAAGGAACTACAAGAAGTCATGGCTGAACCAATTCTAAATGAAAACTTAGAAAAAGCTCAAAACTGAATTCAATCTTTCTAATCATCCTAGTATACGGATATAACATTGACTCAACAAAAGAAATTTTTGGAGGAATTACAAATGAATACATTCCACGGATGGATCGACGAAGACGTGGTGGATCACATTGCTAAGGTACTTAAAATGGTTGATTTGATCTACGTTCCTGGCGTGGATTCCCATCAACTACGAATGAAAGTCTTTCCTCTCTCGTTGGCTGATGATGCTAAAGAATGGTAGATTAGTAAGGGAGATGGAAAAATCACCACTTAGGAGGAACTTGTTGAGACGTTTTTTTTTATTAGATTCTATCCCGGATACATGATGAGAAAAGAAATGTTAGACGTAGGAGAATAAATGGATTGATCCGCTTGATAATTCATATCGCGAATAAATCACTTTGATAGATATGAAAAATTGATGGACGAAAAAAAAAGGTTTTTGTTCCATGTTGGATGAATAGGGGTTGGAATAAGAGACGAAAGGACTAAAAACGGATAGATTACTTCTTGAGTTGTACAATTACTCTACTGACTCATTCTTCAAACCTTATCTGATAACACGTGGAAAGAGCGACACCAAAAAGGAAAATGAACAAAGTCAGACAAAGCACAAACGTAGCAACACATCCAATTCTATTGATGAGCAAACCTAACAAAGAAAGTGCTACGGCAGAAGTTGAAGCTATTCAATACTCGCTTGGACCCAACAAGAATATATTGCTATAAGAGGATATGAATTTGATATTGGGGAAAGAAATGAGATAATTATGTCCTATCTAACCATAAGATATTTTTTCAGAAAAGGACACGGATGCAAGGTGATGGAAGATAACAATGGAGGAGAAGCTGAAGAAAAGTCTAAATTAAAGACTTTGCTGTAAACAAAGGTGCTTACAGGAGACAACCCGGAATGTTTTTATTTTTATTCGAAGTAAGTTTACCAGACCACAATACGTGGGGCATCCGCTCACCATACCAAACGGAGTATTGATTGTATGGACGTTATTCAGTCTTGACTTTTTTTTGACAACTTTAAACAATATTGGTCGTTCTGGCCATTACGGTGTATTTGGACATGTATCGACGTATTCACTTAAATGCCTCGTTTGTTGTTTGTTAGTTTAGTTTAATAACCGTAGGTACCAAGATAGGAATGCACACGTTTTTTCCTATGTTTTATACAGGACCTTGGAAGCAAAGAAATATCGACGAATATTGGTGGAGAATTTACAAATCTAGAGATCTTAAAGTGTTGGAGTCTTGAAACTTGAAGACGGCTGTTCTACACAAATCTTGCTAATAAACTCAACATGGAAAATCTACCGAGCAAATATCAGGAGAGTTTCTCATTCTAATTCTTTTTTAATTCCCGTATTTAATGTTTTATCTATACAACGAGGACGTTGTATAATTCAAGTGGGGCATGGAATTAGAATGTTTATGATGTGTCTCGCGACTACTAGTTTTAAATTTATAACACGAATTACCAAATAAGCTAAGAACACACGGGCAAGTATGACCCTTTCGTTTGTAGCTAGCTTTTTGTGGTAAGCCGAGGTCGTTCACTAGGATTTGGGTGTTTGGGGGAGGGTGTGGGGGGGGTGTGGTTGTGTTGGTTTCGGTGGTGAAGAATTAAGTTTCAATAAGCAACTCGTATGGTGATAATGTGGTTTTCAGTCACGATTACCATAAAGTAATTATAAGATAATTCAACGAGAAGAGCAATCATAATATATTTGAACTTACTTGTTTGAACTTGTTTCTTCTCAATGGATGGTGTACTGGACTATCAGGGGGATATTAAGCAATAGATGACACAATCAAAAGCATACAGTCACAAGTAATGGGTAATATCATGGTATTACATATATCACAGTTTATGCAAACGTACCCTTTCGACCTATGAATGTTTTTACAAACTGATTCATTATAACCCATTTGTGAGAAATATGATTTTACATTTTGTTCGAGTAATTCTTTCGACTATACTCTAGATTAATCCAGAACGAGTCATTTAACTTGTTTAATTCATAGGTGTCAAGTATGAATTACCAAACGTATTGCGCGCCAATATTTTGGAACAAAACATAACAAGAAGTCCTTTCGCCCTATAAATCCAGTTTTGATTCATCAAAAAGATATTTAGACACGTTCCAATTCAAACAAACTCATAATTAAGATCATAGTTCTTTATTGATTAAATTGCCAAACACTCCATATCAATATCTACATAGTTCCAAACAAGTAAACAAAACTACTCCATGATTATCTTAATCAAACATAAAGGTTCAACAATAATAATAAGCATAAAAATTTTGAAATTATAAGAGAGATTGCCAAAAGTATGGATACAATAAGTAAAGGGAAAGGATTAAAGCAACCTTCATGACTTCAATCGACTCTACGCCTCTAAACCATCTGGAAAATCATATCAAAGCATCTTCTTCAGCCCTTGAACAATCTTCATGAATTTGGGAGAGGTTTCTGGTCTTTTGGGTTAGATATGGTGGAGGAAATTAGGATTTGGATGATGAGGTAGGTTTTTCTATATGAAAATAAAGGCATATGGCCTCTATTTATACTAGAAATCCCCCATGGCCTCCAAGCATATTTCTTGGGCACAAAGGGTCATGAATCTTCCAGAATAATCAATTATGAGGGGGACTTGATTGGACTTGAGGCGGTTGGCATCATAAAATGGTGAATTATTGTACTTGGAAAAGTCAACGGAGTCTCTGCTGAGTGGCACGGGCTTCTGTCGGGCGGTCAAAACTCTTGACGGGGGCAAAACTGGATTGCAAGATGCACACTGCTCGTGTAAATTTTGGTTCACCTCCATGTTGTAGAATTTTGTCTCTTTATCTTTCCGTGGCAGGGAAGCTTGAATCAAGTCAATCCGAGTTCGTATGCTCAAGTTATGGCCAAAATGGTGGAGGTGTGTCGGGAACAACTATACTTCCAATATGTCTTCGTTTAAGCTTCCCGAGTGTATGGTACTTGGTCGTGGGTCTTTATTCTTCAACTAAACTTGACTTTATCTTTATCTCGGGACTTGGAAGCTTGTATGGTTGACTCTTTTGCTCTTGAAATGCTTCCCGAGCTTGTTCTTGATGCGGGATTCTTCGTACTTGTACTAAACTTTGTTTTTACTTATTTTCTTCGTCTTTTTCTTGCTTCTCTTATACTTGGCTACAAATATACTTGCAAACACACTTTGGTACAATTAAGTAACAAAAGCATATAAAAATAGCCAAATATCATATACAAAAGTACGGATAACGCTACTAAAAACATACTCAATTTGAGCGTTATCAAATTCCCCCACACTTAAGTTCTGCTAGCCCTCGAGTATGTAAAAGAAAATTTGCTTGCCCTCAAGCAAATATAAGAAAAGAAATCTAGAAAAAAAAAATACCTAAATGGAAAAAAAATAAGAAAACTTGATGTGTCTCGCGACTACTAGTCTTAAATTTATAACACGAATTACCAAATAAGCTAAGAACACACGGGAAAGTATGACCCTTTAGTTTGTAGCTAGCTTTTTGTGGTAAGCCGAGGTTGTTCACTAGGATTTGGGTTTTTTTGGTTGTGAAGAATCTAAGTATCAATAAGCAACAAAATGGTGATAAAGTGGTTGTCACGTCCCACAATACCATAAAGTAATTATAAGATAAATTCAACGAGAAGGCAATCAAATAATTAGAACAACTTGTTTGGAACTAGTTTCTATCTCAATGGAGTGACTGGGACATCAGGTAGATATTAAGCAATAGATCACAAAATCAAAAGCATTCCAATTCAAGTCAATGGGTAATATCATGGAATTGCACTATTTCACGGTTATTCAAACGTCCTTTCGCCTATGAACGTTTTTACAAACCGATTCTTTATAACCCATTTGTGAGAAATGTGATTTTACCAATTAGTTCATTAGAGTCCATTTAACTTGTTTAATTCATAGGTGTCAAGTATGAATTACCAAACATATTGCGCGCCAGTATTTTGGAACAAAAACATTTAACAGAAGTTCTTTCGCCTTATAAATTATGTTTGATTCATCAAATGGATATTTAACACGTCCAATTCAAAACACAATCATAAGTATGATCATAGTCTTTATTGATTAAATTGCCATAAAACACTCCATATTAATATCTCCATAGTTCCAAACAGTAACAAAACTCTCCATGTTCTCTTAATTCAAACACAACAGGTTAGATTCAACAATAATAAAAAGCCATAAAACATTGAAATTATAAGAGAGATTACCAAAAGTATGGATACAATAAGTAAAGGGAAAGGATTAAAGCAACCTTCAAGCCTCCAATCGACTATACGCCTCTAAACAACCCGGAAATTCATATCAAAGCATCTTCTTCAGCCTTTGAACAATCTTCATGAATTTGGGAGAGGTTTCTGGTCTTTTGGGTTAGATATGGTGGAGGAAATTAGGATTTGGATGATGAGGTAGGTTTTTCTATATGAAAATAAAGACATATGGCCTCTATTTATACTAGAAAGCCCCTATGGCCTCCAAGCATATTTCTTGGGCACAAAGGGTCATGAATCTTCCAGAATAATCAATTATGAGGGGACTTGATTGGACTTGAGGCAGTTGGCATCATAAAAAAAAAAAATTTGGGTGGGGGGGTGAAAGTATTGTACTTGGAAAGTCAGCAGAGCTCTACCGAGTGGTTGGTTTGCTGGCGGCACAACTTCCATTCGTCGGCAACTGGTTCCGGATTGGGCACATGCTCGTGGTCAGAATTTTGGTCACCTCCATGTTGTTATTTTTTTTATCTTCACGTGGCGCTTGATCAAGTCAATATGGTTCGTATGTTCAAGTTATGGCCAAAAATGGTGAGGTGCGTCGGGAACAACTTTGTGTAATACATAGATCGCGTCTTGTGTAGAGGCATGGTCCGAATTATGTACTTGGTCGAGCATGAGGTAATTAGCGTTATCGTGGCACTTTGTATCTTACGTATAGCAATGTAATACAACTGTATGATGGTCCATTTATCTTTATCTCGGGACTTAATGAATGCTTGTAGGGTTGACTTCTTGTGCGATTAAATGCTTCCCGAGCTTGTTCTTGATGTGAGGATTCATTCGGCATACGTTAATTAATCGAGTGTCAGAAAGCTGCACTTTATATTATGCAAGTGGATGAGTGCTATCTTTGACTTGCATAATGAGTTCTTGTACTTAGTCCAGCTATCTACTGCTAGCTGTTCTGCATGTGCGAGCTTTCTGTACTTGAGCTACATGAGTTAATATTTACTTGAAACAACTTTGGTACAATTAAGTAACAAAACATATAAAAGCTCGTTAGCAGTACCCTGACTAGGATACGTCTGAATGGCTTTACTGGGATTACAGGTAAAAGTAGGATAACGCTACTACAAAACATACTCAATTTGGAAGCGGTGTTAGATTTTCTTAACATGTTCTTACTTGTTCTAGGGTTATTTACCACGTTTAATTCTCATGTTGAGATTAGGCTAATAAGACATCTAGTTATGCTAAATCATCTCTCTTTTCTTCGCTCATATTCCGTTTGTTAGTTAGTAGATTAATGTCGTTGTAGAGATTTATAGCATAATTTAAGCATTTTAGTGTGAAAAATAGAACAAGTAAACTGATAACGCTCAAATTGAGTATGTTTTTAGTAGCGTTATCCGTACTTTTGTATATGATATTTGGCTATTTTTATATGCTTTTGTTACTTAATTGTACCAAAGTGTGTTTGCAAGTATATTTGTAGCCAAGTATAAGAGAAGCAAGAAAAAGACGAAGAAAAGAAGTAAAAACAAAGTTTAGTACAAGTACGAAGAATCCCGCATCAAGAACAAGCTCGGGAAGCATTTCAAGAGCAAAAGAGTCAACCATACAAGCTTTCAAGTCCCGAGATAAAGATAGTCAAGTATTCTTGAAAAATAATTTGACCACGACCACAAGTACCATCATTCGGGAAGCTTAAAAACAAAGACATATTGGAGTATAGTTGTTCCCGACACACATCCACATTTGGCCCCATAACTTGAGTAGCCTACGAACTCGGATTGAATTGATTCAAGCGGCCACGTGAAGATAAGAGAAAAATCTACAACATGGAGGTGACCAAAATCTGACCACGAGCAGTGTGCCATCCGGCAATCTAGTTTGCCGCCCGACTGGAGTTATGCCGCCTGGCAGAAGCCCGTGCCACTCGGTAGAGGCTCCGCTAACTTTTCCAAGTACAATAATTCACCATTTTATGATGCCAACCGCCTCAAGTCCAATCAAGTCCCCTCATAATTGATTATTCTGGAAGATTCATGACCCTTTGTGCCCAAGAAATATGCTTGGAGGCCATGGGGGCTTTCTAGTATAAATAGAGGCCATATGCCTTTATTTTCATATAGAAAAACCTACCCCATCATCCAAATCCTAATTTCCTCTACCATATCTAACCTAAAAGACCAGAAACCTCTCCCAAATTCATGAAGATTGTTCAAGGGCTGAAGAAGATGCTTTGATATGATTTTCCGGGTTGTTTAGAGGCGTATAGTCGATTGGAGGCTTGAAGGTTGCTTTAATCCTTTCCCTTTACTTATTGTATCCATACTTTTGGTAATCTCTCTTATAATTTCAGAATGTTTATGCTTATTATTATTGTTGAACCTTTGTGTTTGATTAAGATAATCATGGAGTAGTTTTGTTTACTTGTTTGGAACTATGTAGATATTGATATGGAGTGTTTGGCAATTTAATCAATAAAGAGCTATGATCTTACTTATGAGTTTGTTTGAATTGGAACGTGTTTAAATATCTTTTTGATGAATCATAACCGGATTTATAGGGCGAAAGGACTTCTTGTTATGTTTTGTTCCAAAATATTGGCGCGCAATATGTTTGGTAATTCATACTTGACACCTATGAATTAAACAAGTTAAATGGACTCGTGATGGTTTAATCTAAAGTATAGGTCGAAAGGACTCTAATGAACAAATTGGTAAAATCATATTTCTCACAAATGGGTTATTCATGGAATCGGTTGTAAAAAAAGGTATGGGTCGATGGGTACGTTTGGATAAACCGTGATATATGCAATTCCATGATATTACCCATTGACTTGGAATTGTATGCTTTTGATTTTGTGATCTATTGCTTAATATCTACCCGATGTCCCAGTCACTCCATTGAGATAGAAACTAGTTCCAAACAAGTTGTTCTAATTATTTGATTGCCTTCTCGTTGAATTTATCTTATAATTACTTTATGGTATTGTGGGACGTGACAACCACTTTATCACTGCTTTCTTGCTTATTGATACTTAGATTCTTCACAACCAAAAAAACCCAAATCCTAGTGAACAACCTCGGCTTACCACAAAAAGCTAGCTACAAACTAAAGGGTCATACTTTCCCGTGTGTTCTTAGCTTATTTGGTAATTCGTGTTATAAATTTAAGACTAGTAGTCGCGAGACACATCAAGTTTTCTTATTTTTTTTCCATTTAGGTATTTTCTTTTTAGATTTATTTTTTTATATTTGCTTGAGGGCAAGCAAATTTTCTTTTTCCTGCTCGAGGGCGAGCATAACTTAAGTGTGGGGGAATTTGATAATGCTCAAATTGAGTATATTCTTAGGAGGGTTATTACGTACTTTTATATATGATATTTGGCTACTTTTATATGATTTTGTTACTTAAATTGTACCCACAATTGTGTTTGCAAGTATATTGATACAAAGTATTAGAGAAGCATAGAAAAAGCGGAAAGAAAATATGTAAAACAAAATTTTATACAAGTACGAAGAATCCCGCATCAAGAACAAGCTCGGGAAGCATTTCAAGAGCAAAAGAGTCAACCATACAAGCTTCCAAGTCCTGAGATAAAGATAAAGTCAAGTTTAGTTGAAGAATAAAGACCCTGTCCATGTTACCTACACTCGGGAAGCTTAAACGAAGACATATTGGAAGTATAGTTGTTCCTGACACACCTCCACCATTTTAGCCATAACTTGAGCATACGAACTCGGATTGACTTGATTCAAGCGGCCACGGGAAGATAAGAGACAAATCTACAACATAGAGGTGACCAAAATTTGACCTACGTGCAGGGTGGCCATCTGGCAAATCCAGTTGAGCCCGGCGGCCTAGAGTTTTTACTGTGTCGCCGACAGAAGCCCGTTGGCCAATCAGCAGAGACTCCGTTGACTTTTCCAAGTACAATAATTCACCATTTTATGATGCCAAACGCCTCAAGTCCAATCAAGTCCCCTCATAATTGATTATTCTGGAAGATTCATGACCCTTTGTGCCCAAGAATATGTTGGTGGCCATGGGGTTGGGGATTTCTAGTATAAATAGAGGGCCATATGCTTTATCGCTTCATATAGGAAAAACACTTACTATCATCCAAACCTAATTTCCTCTTACCATATCTAACCAAAAGACAGAAACCTTCTCCAAATCAGAAGATTGTTCAAGGGATGATGAAGATGCTTTGATATGATTTTCTGGGTTGTTTAGAGGCGTATAGTCGATTGGAGGCTTAAAGGTTGCTTTAATCCTTTCACTTTACTAATTGTATCCATACTTTTGGTAATCTCTCTTATAATTTCAGAATGTTTATGCTTATTATTATTGTTGAACCTTTATGTTTGATTAAGATAATCATGAAGTAGTTTTGTTTACTTGTTTGAAACTATGTATATATTGATATGGAGTGTTTGGCAATTTAATCAATAAAGAACTATGATCTTAATTAAAGTTTTGTTTGATTGGTACGTGTTCTAAGCTCTTTTTGATGATATAATGGATTTATAGGTGGCGAAAGGACTTCTTGTTATGTTTTGTTCCAAAATATTGGCGCGCAATACGTTTGGTAATTCATACTTGACACCTATGAATTAAACAAGTTAAATGGACTCGTGATGGTTTAATCTAGAGTATAGGTCGAAAGGACTTAGATGAACGAAATTGGTTAATGAAAATCAATTTTCACCAACATGGGTTATAATGAATCCAGTTTGTATAAAAATTAAGGTCGAAAGGTAGTTTGCAATAAATGTGATATATGCATTCCATGATATTACCCATTGACTTGGAATTGTATGCTTTTGATTTTGTAATCTATTGCTTAATATCCACCTGATGTCCCAGTCACTCCATTGAGATAGAAACTAGTTTCAAACAAGTTGTTCTAATTATTTGATTGCCTTCTCGTTGAATTTATCTTATAATTACTTTATGGTATCGTGGGACGTGACAACCACTTTATCACCATTGTGTTGCTTATTGATACTTAAATTCTTCACAACCGAAAACACCCAAATCCTAGTGAACGACCTCAGCTTACCATAAAAAGCTAGCTACAAATGAAAGGGTCATACTTGCCCGTGGGTTGTTATTAGCTTATTTGGTAGTCTGGTTATAAATTTCAAAACTAGTAGTGCGAGACACATCCATAAAAATTCTATTCCATTCCTTTACTTGAATTATACAACGTCTCGTTGTATAGAATAAACCATTAAATAACCGGAGAATTAAAGAGAATTAGATGAGAATACTCCTGTTATTTGCTCGGTAGCTTTTCCATTTTGAGTTTATTAGCCAAGATGGTCGGTGAGAACAGCCGTATTCAAGTTTCAAGGGACTCCAACTCATAAGATCTCTAGTTTTGTAAATTCTCAACATTAATTCGTCGATATTTCTGTTGTCTCCAATGGTCCTGTATAAAACATAGAAAAACGATGTCACGTTGTGCATTCCTATCTTTTGGTACCTTCTACGGTTATTAATAATTAACTAAACAAATAAATACGAGTCAGTTTTGGTTGAATACTGTCATATATGTGCTTGAATACACGTAGCCAGAACTACAATAATGTTTTTTAAAGTGCATAAAATGTAAAGACTGGCTAACGTCAGTCATTCAATACGCCGTATGGTATGGAGAGCGGATTACACCGTATTGGATGTTCTGGGAAAGAAGAACATCTCGATAAAAATAAATAACATTCCGGGTTGTCTCCCGGGAAGCACTTTTGTTTACAGCAAAGTCATTTATAGAGTGACACGTAGGGACTAATAATGACTAGTTACAATAGTTGTGTGTCACTAGGACTATAAATACCCCCTTTATACTTCCATGGAGGGGTGAAGCTCACTTTTGTAAAAAGTGTGTGTGTGTGTGTTTTTTTCTCCTTTTTTCTTTCAACTAACACACACACAACTTCCCATCTCATATCTTTTCTCTCTAATAAACATGGCTCAATTTCTCTTTCACTTTACCATGCCTCCGGATCATGTGTTATAAGGTGAATCTAATGTTAACACTGACTTTGTTCATTTTCCTTTTTGGTGTCGCTCTTTCCACGTGTTATCAGATAAGGTTTGAAGAATGAGTCAGTAGTAGTATTGTTACTACTCAAGATGTTATCATTCATTCGTCTCTTATTCCAACTCCCATTCATCCAAGCATGGAACAATACCTTTTTTGTTCTTCCATCAATTTTCATATGCCTATCAAATGATGAATTTATTCGCGATATGAATTCAAGCGGATCAATTCCCCAGTTATCTCCTTCGTCCAACATTTCTTTTTCTCCATCATATGATCCGGGATAGAATCTATAAAAAAACGTCTCAACAAGTTCCTCCTAAGTGGTGATTTTTCCATCTCCCTCACTAATCCACCATTCTTTAGCATCATCGACCAACGAGAGAGAAAAGAATTTCATTCGTAGTTGATGGGAATCCACGCCAGGAACGTAGATCAAATCAACCATTTTAAGTACCTTAGCAATGTGATCCACCACGTCTTCGTCGATCCATCCGTGGTATGTATTCATTTGTAATTCCTCTAAAAATTCTTTGTTGAGTTCAATGTTAATATCGTTACTGGTGATAGAAAGATTTGATTCAGTTTGAGCTTTTTCCAAGTTTTCATTTAGAATTGGTTTAGCCATGACTTCTTGTAGTTCCTTCTTCAATCAACTAGCTTTGATAAGTACTTCCTGTAACAAGGGTAAAAATATCAGCAGGATTTGATCAGAAGAAGGGTAAAAAAATTTAGCACGAAAATCAAATATGAAAACTAAGGTTCTACTTCTGTTCCAGATGATCGATATGCCGTATTCAATAGAAGTGAATACGCCATATTAATCAGTTGAATGAATACGCTGTATTGGACAGAAATTTGAATATGCCGTATCCAATAGAAGTGGATACGCCATATCGAGTTATCGACCAGAACAGTGTATTAGCAAAACAATTAAATTAAACACACATATATACAAGCAAGCAATTAAACTAATAAATATACAAAATATACAGAATATACAAAAATATACACTAATCTAATTTACACTACTCCTATGGGTTAGATCTAATCTAATGTTAAAAACCCCCCCCCTCCCACACAATTCTTACAAATTTAAAATCATCTATCTGTTAATTTTCATCCCGGCAGTGGGTCTGCCATAGAAACTTGATGTGTCGTTGTTGGTGTTTATTTATGATAGTTAAAGTTTTTAAATTTAATTTGGCGTTCTTAACCAAAAAACAACGTTTAACGGGCAGTGTACGTCGGATGTAGATTCATGGTAAGTAGGGTGTCGAACACTTGAAGCTAGGTTAAATCTCTCAATTTATTTATATTTTGGTTTATCTAATCTAAGTTAATTCTAATATACGTCAAACCTATGCTAATCCTATGTTAGTTCTAATCCTAATTCTAACAGGTAATCTATCTTAGGGATTAAAGTAATAGTAATCTTGTTAAACCCTAGCTCATAGAGACTTTACCCACTTAGTGCTTAATGGAAATTTATACTTTAGTAGTCCACTTGTCCAACTATCTAATGGAATCAGAACATTATTTGTTGAATTATCTAGATACACTATAGTCAACATGTTCAATAACCAAAGGCAGTTTTAATAAATAGTTAGCCGAAAGTATCCTAGACATAGATGTTAGAAGGACAATTATTTGTGATCTATGATTTCTAGATGTATAAATTTACTATATGGAGAGCTATCTCTGGCATTAGATTGCTTGGTCCGTCTATCACTAATCAGTTGAACTGTTAGGTTGACATACAAAAGCACGTAAACAAGTATATGATAAAAATAAACAAGATGAACGATAAATTAAGCAATCCGCAAATATAACAAACCAACTCTCATTCAAATCTTCATAATAAATGGCTAATTACTTGAATGTAATTTTACCTTCAAAACATATTTAAATACAAGGTAATTGTTACTTAGCCAAGGTAAACTAAGAGTTAACGAATCGATACCAAATTCGTGAACGATTACAAAGTATAAGAAATTACAGTTGTCTCCTATGGATTAGATGCGTTGCTAGACCTCTTCTGTTTATTTTCCTCTGAAAATCGTGTTTTGTGGTTTAGGGGATCAAGAAATACTGATTTAGCACACGTAAAAACTCGTTTTGAGTTTTGTATTTTATATTGTCTGAAGTCGGTTCGATACGGCGTATTCAATGGGTTGGATACGGCGTATTGGAGTTTCTTGGAGTAAGGACCACGCTTGATATCTTCCAGAATATTTTATTCCTTCTATATTTCTAATACGGCTTATTGGTCTTCTGGATACGTCGTATTTATATTCTTTCCTTTGTGGTCTTTGGTGAGTGCAGGCACGGATACGCCGTATCTTCCTTGATGGATACGAGTATTGTCTTCAGAATAGTAATCTTTTTAAAATATCATGTTAAGCTTCAGAATGTGATCTTTTGTATATTCACCAAGTACTCCATAATTACTACAATTCTCAAATATAAATGATTAAGTAACAATTCTTTGCAATAATTATACAAAATGGGTTAATTATATGGGATAAATGATGCTATAAAATAGACGTTATTTGATGTTATTAGTATCGAAAGATCCTTTTAACCTCTTTGAGGTGTTTTTCAGTCGGACTGCTTGATATCGTGCACAATAACATACTGCTTGCACTATGTCTGGTCTACTGGAAGTCAGATATATGAGTGACCCGATCATACTATGGTAGTTTGTTTATTCTACGAGTTTTCCACTCAAGACTGCATCCAATTTAGGTTTAGTAGCCATTGGTGTACCAATGCTATCACATTTATCCATACCATATTTTTTAAGATATTCTAGGTCACTTGCGCCTGATTGTTAAGATTACTTTGGGGATTGGTGGATCTGAAGTCCTAATAAGAATTTCATTTCTCCCATTAAGGATATCTCAAATCTACTGTGCATTCATTTTTCAAACTTTTTAGAATATTTTAGGTTTGTAGACCCAAAAAATTACGTTCCATTACGTTAAATTTAATGCACAGATAGAATGTCTCCCCGTTCTTCCTCTGTGAATAAAGTAGGGTCAATGGCTACATTTGCAAAACTCTTTGGACATCAGGAAATTTGAGAGTTACTCATACCAGTGTCTTGGAGCTTTGCTTCAATTATTATAGAGCTTTACTTAAGATGTAAAACTTTTTTCTGGATGTCAGGGTCAAAAACCCATTTGGTTGAAGCTACATTAACCTCCTCCACTTCAGTGGCATTAATAAATGAGTTTTATCGTCATCTGGATAGATTGGAAAATGATTTTTGTGTGCAGCATAGGTGACGAAATTCGAACAGCTCTAAGCGAGCGACTGGAGCAAAGATTCCCGCAAAATTAGTACCTCTACCTGAGCATACCCCTTAGTAAATCATGCTTTATTGCGAATTAACATTATTGATCTTCATCTTTTTGTTCTTCAACCACTTTAAGATGATGACTTCTTGCCAAATGGTTTGTCGAATGAGTGTCCCATACTTGGAGTTTTTACGCGAATTGATGAAGCTATCCTACATTGGCTTCTATCATGTGGCATATCAGCCATTGTTCTTAAATGTTGTTCCTGTTTCAGGTACTAGCATGAGCGCGAACATTACACATTTCATGATCAATTGCATGTTGTCGTCTTGTTTGCATTGGGGGGGGGTGGGATCTATCGATGGATTTCCCTCGAACTTGGATAAGGGTGTTCTTTTGTCCATTGTGTTCAAATTGATGAGGTTGGCTAGAATGTTGTGCATATTTGACAGATCAAAACTAGCGAGAGTGACTTGCTTCGTCGTGGATCGGTGTATTGAAGACATGTGTAAATTTGTTGTCGTCTACATGAGCATGTTCTACTTGAATTTTTGCTTGATTATCGGTGTTGTTTTCCTCAGCAGGGACAGTTGTAGTTAGATTTATTGGTTCTATTGTAGGGTGAATAATCGTTGTAGGTTGTGTGTCTTGTTAAGCAGAATTGTCGATGGGAGAAGAAGACTTGTTGAAACTTAAAGTACCTGCAGTAAAAAAATCATCGTTTACAAAGGAAGTTTTTCCGAATAGAAGATCAATCTTGTGTTGATGGAGATGGTTGTATTGTTGATGGAGTGAGAGACATTTTGTATTTGGGGAACGGGTATTGGACGCCTTTTTCATGAAGCATGGTTCCAATGACGAGGAACTGATTACTTTAAGTTTATTTATCAACAGACGTCTATGTCATCTCTTTGATTTCATCAAACTTAATATGTATGGATTCAACTATCAATCGGGTTCTCTTGTTGTAAACTCGATATCCCTTAGACTGAGTGGAGTATCCCACCAGAATGCACGGATCCCCTTTTTCTTTCATCTTGTCAAAATTTTCACCATCTCTGGTTAAGTAACAGGTGCAACCAAAGATGTGAAGGTGTCGAATTGAAGGTTTCCTGCCATTAATGATGTGATATGCAGTTTTCTCATGTGTCGGAATTATGATTGATCTGTTTTGAGTATAGCATTCGGTTGCAATTGCTTTAGCCCAAAAGAACAAAGGAAGTTTAGCAGTTGAAAGCATCGTTCGAGCAGCCTCAACTAGAGTATGGTTTCGTCTTTCGACAACGCCGTTCGGTTCAGGTGTTTGAGGGGTAGATGTTTGATGCTCAATTCCTTCTTCTTTGAAATATGCATGGAGTGTCTTGTTTAAGAACTTTGTGCCTCTGTCAGTTCGAACAGTAATCACTTGAGCTTGAAGATTGCGTTGAATCATCTTGAGAAAATCTTTTAGAACTTCTGGTGTTTCATCCTTGGATCTTAGAAATAGAGTCCAAGTATATCTAGAGTAGTCGTAAATAATTACTAGAGTGTATTTCTTCCCATTGATGCTTGCAACACGCATAGGACCACATAAGTCCATATGAAGCAAATTTAGCCGTCCTTTTGAACTTGGAACATCCTTTGTCTTGAATGAGCTCCTTTTTGCTTTACTCAGTTCACAAGAAGAACATAGTTGATCCTTGACATATTTCAATTTAGGTAAACCAATCATGATATCCTTCTTTGAAAGCAAGTTGATGTAGTCGAAGTTAAGATGAGAAAGTCTTCGATGCCATAACCATGCTTGAGTTGGTGAGGCTTTAGCCATGAAACAAATTGGAGTTCCTAGGAACGACCCGCCTTATACCCCTCTTATAGTTTGTTTAACTTTCAAAGGTGAGCCGTACCTCACGAGAGACACAAAAAGTAAGTTTTTGATCTTTGGTTCGGGAACTTATTAATGATAATACTTCAATTGAAAGTATTATATTGATGGTGAATTTTATTTCTTTTTATGG
This sequence comes from Tanacetum coccineum, assembly GCA_026074375.1. Classification (NCBI taxonomy): domain Eukaryota; kingdom Viridiplantae; phylum Streptophyta; class Magnoliopsida; order Asterales; family Asteraceae; genus Tanacetum; species Tanacetum coccineum. Next base: position 371 of record BQNB010012284.1, on the reverse strand, counting down.
ACAATTTTTTAATTTTTTGATTTTTTCTCTTTTTTTATATTATATATATGCTAGTAAAAGAAATGAAAAATGTTTTTGTATTTTTTTTATATGAAAATAAACAAAATAACTTCACACGGAAGGATCTTCAAACACAAATTGTCAAACGGCTCAACAATCGTAAGCAATCCTCCCCGGCAGCGGCGCCAAAAACTGATTGAGTCTGATTATACCCTTTAAAATATATATATAAATATAAATATAAAATACTTATAAATATATAATATAAGGATAAGAATCAAAAAATCACAATTATAGTAATCCGGGAGTATGATTCCCGGGTCGTTATCCCCAACGAGGAATGCAATTGAAAGTCGAGAGGCGTTTTGAGA
>BQNB010012283.1:72394-79540 GCA_026074375.1 Tanacetum coccineum | reverse complement strand
GTTTTTGCGTGTATATCGTCTGCTAGTTTCTTTCTAGCCCTTTTTTAATAAAATTTCATTTGCCGTTCAAAAAAAAAGTCAAAACTTGTAACTCTGGAATACGTTTTATCTTTTATGATTTTGTCAAAGGGATGCTCTATAAATTATGTAAACGAGGGTGCTATGCTATCTACAGAAAAGTACAACTTCAAGAGTCAAAAACATTAACTTTATAATATTTATAGGTGTATCAGTAAATACAAACGGGTGCTACTATTGGTACCCCTTGGCCCGTCAGAAAGTACAAAAAAGATACAAAAGATTCTTTTTGTACCCCCTTTTTGCAGTAGAACGCAGTTTTATTTCAGGTTCTGTTCTGTATTTTTTGACAGTTTCATGCTTTTGACTTGTTAAACTTTATAATTTTCATTCCGTATTTTCCGTGTCATAGTTTTATAATATATACAAAATTATATAAAAAAAAAGTGAAAAAAACCGAAAAAAATATGAAGGGTACGGATGACTTTTTAGGAGGGTACAAATAACATAAGCCAAAAGCTACTAAAGTTAAGGTAGCCTTGGCCTTGGGAAAAAAATGTTTGGAGGTGTCTTAAATGGTGAGGAATCTGAAATGTTGCATGTCAGAACCATGTGTCATGATAATCCAATATAAAACTAACTCCAATGATGTAAGAATATAAACCAAGAGCAACAAACATTTGTAAATATGCTCGAACATACTTCCTTCGTCTTTAAATAATTGTCCACTCTTTACTTTTTAAGTTTTTTTTCATCAACTTTAACCTTAAATTATTTTGTTTGTGTTATATAATACTTAATAAAAATTATATCAATGAAAATATATTTAAAACCCAATTCATTCATATATTTTGCATTAAGTATTATATAACACAACAAGAAATAATTAAGGTCAAAGTTGCTAAAAAATGACTTCGAAAGTCAAAAGCGAACACTTATTTAGAGACAGAGGGAGTATTAGATATCGTACGTACAAGTTAGAGTATGGGTGAGCATCGGTCTAAGACCGGACCGGACCGGCCAAGATCGGACCGGACCGAGACCGAATTGGTCCAAAATGCCGGACCGAGGACCGGACCGAAATGGTACGGTCCGGTCCGGGTCGGTCCGGTCCGGTTCGGTCTTCGGTCCGGTCAGGTCCTACAAGGCATAATCCTCGGGTTTTTGGTAAGACCGGACCGAAGACCGAATTGGTTTAAAAGGCCGGACTGAAATACGTTCGGTCCGGTCCGATCGGTCCGGTTCGGTCCGGTTTTCCGGTCCGGTCCTTATGCTCAGCCCTAGGCAAAAACACACTACCTACTTTTTGCTCATTTCTAGATCGTCATCCTAAAACCCCCCAATTCAAAATCCCAAATCAAGAGTTCACAAAAACAAAATGTCAGACCACATACCTTTCGAAATGCAATCAGAAATCATCAAAAAGCTTCCTGTAAAATCATTACTTCAATTCCGATCCATTTCGCAACAATGGAAGTGTCTCATCGACAACCCGGAATTTATAAAAAAATACGACCCACAAAAACATCATTTACTTGTATGGTACGAGATAGATAGTGTCCGAACATGATAACGTATAGTATGAGCACCAAGCTTACTGGGCTTAGTTCATAATATATATATATGGGCCCAGGCCCAATACAACAAATAGCTGGACTGTTAAGCCTGACAAGGGCCATGCTCCGGATATTTGAAAGACGCACGCGAGTATCTTCTCAACCGCACCCGTGCTCCTCCGCGGACAAACACTGGCCGTGGAAGAACACTCGTGTCCGCAAACACGATTATACGTGGACCCTTGCCCGACAAGGGACCCACTCCGGCCACCAACAGTTACAAGCGAAATACTAGGAAACCCTAGTATTGGGCTTACCTATAAATAAGGGTCATTTCACACCCCAGAAAGGTACAATCTATCTAATCATTAACTCTCACACATACTCTGACATTCTCTAACAAACATGTGTACTTACTCTCGGGTCGGAGCTTAATCGCGGGGTCTGCCCTGCGGTAAGGCTAACGGTTTATTCTTATTTATGCAGAAAATCATCACTTCTCTTGCTCTAGTACAAGATCAAGCATTCAAGTCACTTGGAGGCCCGGCCCGACAAAGGACTTTAACACCTTGCTAAACCCGACACTAATTTTGTACTAACAAGTTTGATCCTACTTATGTTATTTTTTATAGGTCCTTTCATTAAACGTAGCTTATATAAAATATATTATTAATTATTGTTGCAAAGCTCTACTGCTTTGCTTGTATTTGTAAGAAGATTTGGATACATACTTTTGTGTTTATTACTACTAATAAGGTTAAAAGAAATGATACGCTTCATCGATGGCGATCATCCCCCTGGATCTGGTCATCTCCAACCCCAATTAACCTCTTCCTAAATCAAATCAATCTTATCAATCAATTTAGTAATCGGATCTCCCTTCAACCCAAAAACCCCTTTCATAAATCAATTCAATTATATTTTTGTTTTGTTTTGGTAGTGTTTCAATATGGTTTTTCTTCATTCCAAAGAAGATCAGGTTCGTCGTATCTCCAAATCGGTTTTCATAACTAACTTTCCTGATGATTTCGGTCCGAGTGATTTATGGAAGCTCTGTGGGGTTTATGGTACCGTCTATTCTGTCTTGCAAAACGAGAGCCCAATCGAATTAGGTTATTTAGTAAACCATACGACTATCTTACAAAACTAAATAACCTTGTGATCTTTTTGAGTTATCCACAACACCACAAATCACATCGTAGCAGCTGTATTTGGCAAATATTTTGTTGAGAAAAAAATATTTCAAAACACCTTTTAAAAGACAAACAACTCATGTGGTGAAACGAATTGAATATTTGCCTACTAAAGCTTCCATGAGTACAAGTAAGCGAATGTTTGATAATATTATGATTAACATTGAACACATTAGATCAGTTGTTGAATTAAATTGGAAAAGTCGTGTTCAATACGAATGGAATAATCCAATTACTCACGATGTCAAAGTGCTTGTTAAAGAAATTTTAATTTTCCTCGCACAAGATATTATAGCAAATGCCTCACTTTTTGAAACACACCTTAAAAAGGAAATGTTTGAAGATTTGAAGTATGTTAAATCCCTTGAAAAGGAGGTTGACGATCATAAAAAGGACTTTTACGATTTCAAATCTTAAATTGAAAATGAATATGTGTCTTCAAGAGTCGATGATCTTCTCCTGCAAGAATGTCTCACAAAAGATATTTTTTGTGTTACATATATGTCTCTGCTTGAAACTGATAATTATTGTGACATGGCATGCAAATATCTTGATAATATCAAAGAATGTGAATACCTTGAGTTTGAGCTTTCTAAACAACAAGAATGTCTCAAAAACAAGCCCACTAATCTTTCAAAACCACATTTAGAGTCTTAAAACACTTATCTCAAGCAGACAGTTGCCCAATTTCAAAAGTATTTTCAAAAATGGAAGCACATTGTGTTGCTTTTGAACTTAAATACCAAAATCAAGCTTTAAAATTGGGTCCACATGGTCGTGTTTTGAAAGATATTAATGCTATTGAAACAATAAACATCGAATTGGAACATAGTGTGGCAACATTATTTCAAGAAAATGAGACTTTACATAAAGAAAATGAGCATTTAAAACAGACTTACAAAGATCTTTTGATTCTATTAAATTGACAAAGTCTTAGACAAAAGTCAATAATGACTCTCTGGTTGTTCGATTGAGCAAAAAGTCTATTGAAAATATTGATTTGAAAGCTCAACTACAAGAAAAGACAAATGTGAACGCAGAATTGCGTAATTTGTTGAATAAGATAAAAGGAAAGTCTATGGATACTAAGTTTTAAAAACCATCAGTTGTTCGACAACCGAATGCGTTTAAATTTCAAAAACCATCAGTCATGGGAAAACCGTCTCCGTTTTCAAATTCTCTTGAACGACAATTTTTTCCTAAATCACGGTTTGCTCCTAAGACTAATGAGAAAAAGGATTTATCAAAAACGGTCACTCCACATATTTTGCCTCAAAGAGAAACACAAAAACAACTTGATAAAAACTTGAATGTAATTAAACTAGGAATGTATCGAATAGACACTAAGTCTACAAAAACTAGAACACCTCAGTTGCCTCAAACTATTAAGAATTCTAATCCTCATATGTCTACCTCTACAGGATTAACTCACAGAACTAGTGTTAGCATACCACATCTTAGGAGCAATTAAAAAACATTAGTCAAGTGATTCTTAAGAAGAAGGAAGTAGAAGACCACCCTAGGATTTATAGTTTTCAAAATAAAATGAAGTCTGTAAGTGCGTGTACTGATAGTTTAAAGTCTAAAACTTTGAATGCTAAAGTTGTTTGTGTAACTTATGGAAAATGTGTAGTTAATTCGAATCATGATGCTTATGTTTTTAAGTATATCAGTGATGCGAATGCTAGAACTGAAAAGCCTAAGATAGTGCCCATTAGTACTATAAAACCCACAAAGAATGCGAACCAATATGTTGCAACATCACATAAGATAACAGTTGCTTCATAAATCAGTATCCAGAAATCCAGTAGTTACTTTAGGATGTTATATGAGAAAACTATTAAGGCATGGACTTGGTGAATAGAGAAACAATGTCCATCAGGATATATATGGAAACCCAAGTTCCAAAATGATAATTCGTTAGCGAGTGATAGTTCACCTTTAGATGATAAATCTAGGTTTTATACTAACTCAGAACCATTCACAAAAATGGGATCCAATTTGTCCAACTCTCCATCGTCTTCTAAATGTTTTGCAGATCGTACAAATCATTCTATTCGTTGTAGACTCTGGATGCCCAAAGCACTTGACGGAAAACCTCAAGTTGATATGTAATTTAGTTGAGAAATATCTAGGTACGATGCGATTCAGAAATGATCAATTTGCACATATTATTGGATACGAAGATTTGGTTCAAGGGAATGTCACGATCAAAATGGTTTGTTACGTCGAAGGCCTCAATCACAATCTATTCTCTGTTGGTCAATTATGTGATGCAGATTTGGAAGTTAAATTCAGAAAATCTACATGCTTTGTTAGAGATCTTCAGGGAAACGATTTACTTACAAGTAATCGTAGATCTGATCTCTACATAATAGCTCTTCAGGAATCATCTTCACCAACTCCAATATGCTTCATGGCAAAGGCTTCACCAAGTCAAGCATGGGCATGGTATCGTCGTCTCTCTCATCTTAACTTTGACATCATTAACTTGCTCTCTAAGAATGACATTGTGAACGACTTACCAAAGTTGAAGTATGTAAAGGATCAACTGTGTTCATCTTGCGACAGTGGGTAAAGCAAAGAGAAGCAAGTTTAAGACAAAAACTGTTTCAATTTCAAAAGGATGGTTACATCTGCTTCATGTGGACTTATATGGTCCAATGCGGGTTGAAAGCATCAATGGAAAGAAATACATTCTGGTAATTGTTGATGACTATTCAAGATACACTTGGACTCATATTTTGAGATCTAAGGATGAGAACCAGAAAACTTATCGTCTTTCTAATGATGATTCAACGTGGTCTTCAAGCTTAAGTGATAAATGTTCGAATTGACCATTACTTTTCCAAGTTATTAGTCGAGGGTGTTCGAGATTCTTAGTTTTCATCTTGCTTACTTCATAGCATTGCGTGAGGACACGGCAATACCTTAGTATGGGGGATTTTGGTATGTGTTTAATTACACATACCTTTTACCTTTAAAAACGAGCTAAAATAACCAAAAACGGACTTAAAATGCCAAAAATATGCTTGTTTTGCTAATTGTGTTGTGCAGGAACGGATATCTAAGAAAAGGACGAAAAACGAAGCCAAAACGACAAAACCGGACACGGAATGGAAAAGCGTGGAAAAGACACAGTCAAGTCCAAGCCCAAGTGTCAAAAAGTCAACCCAAGTCAACCCCGACAAATCCAGAAGTCAACAAGTGAAGAAAAATAAGTTTAGGGACTTAAATTGCCAAATCCTAAACTTATTTAAAAAGAAGAAAAGAAGAAAATAAAGAGAAGGGGCAAAACTGCCAAATGCCCAAAGAGATACCCCAAGGGCCAAGTCTGCCACCTTTCCAAAGTTATAACTAACAAGGACTTGTGATGCAATTGGTTATATAACTTTTGGGGACTATTTCTGCCAAGTCCCCAAACAGTTTCACCCAACAAGGACGTGTGGTGCAACAACCACATACACCATGAGGGACCAAACTTGCCAAAACCCTAAACCTTCACCCTGTTTTTAAAGTTACTGTATATCTTCTCCACTTTCCCGCCAAATCACCCAACCCCACCTCTGTCACCTCGTTGACCTCCCACAAGCATCCAAACCTTTCACAATCCCTTAACCCCACCCCCCCCACATGGCCTATGCCATGTTGGCAATCCAAAAACCCACCAAAATCATCAAGGGTTGATAAAATTCGACTTGGGCACCAAGGTGAATGAAGGGCCAGGATTGTTTGTGTTTACACTCTCACAACAAACACAATTCGTTTTTGTGTCTTCAAAGAAACACACCAAGAGAAGAAGACAAGAAGACCATGTCCCAAACCCTAGATTATTTTCTATATAAGACTTTGTAAGCCATGTTGGCAGAGAGTAGTTTTTCAGTAATAGTTAGCTTTTTAAGTGTGTAGTTTTTTTAAGTATTTCAACTTTAATGTACTTCTATTTTTAAGTTAATGAAAATTCAGTTTGGTGTTTTAAATTTTGTTCAAAATTCTTAAGCAAAGTTTGTTTAGAGCTCTCAATTTAAGCTATATTTAACCTGTTTTCAACTTTGATACAAAAATTTAGAGAAAAGTAAAAAAAATGATGAAAAGTTACTGTTTGATCAAATGTGGATGAATGAGCAATATTGGAAGGCTCATTGGGTTGCTTAGTTTAAGCTTATTCATAAGCTTTGGGTAGGTTTAGAGCTTCTTTAGGAATTCAAAAATCCTGTTTAAGCAAGGATTAAGGTACATTTTCTTTTTGAATTTTAGCTTATTGTTACTGTAGCAACAGCTTAATTGTGCTTATTCTTAGCTTATTCTTGTTTGTTTTACTTGCTTAGGTACTCTTCATGCTTATTAATGCTTATTTGACCTTTGTTTTAAAATTTGTG
>BQNB010012283.1:47394-52394 GCA_026074375.1 Tanacetum coccineum | reverse complement strand
ATTATTTTATGTAAACCAAAACTATACACAAAAATGTTTTCTAATTTCCCTTTTAATTACATCATGCATGACCTAATCAAATGCAGCAAATCCAAAGGTAATCTCACAAGATTACACAAGATTTTTCAAGATCTTAAGAATCAAAATTTGGATTTGGTCACTGTAGGCTGGTTCCATTGGTTTTGGCTACCGGTTCCATTCGCCAATGGCACCGGTGGAACCGGGCTACAGTACTTTGTCTGGCTATAAATACCAAGCCATTTCTCATGTTTTCACACACCTTCTCACTAAGAAATACTCTCTTATCTACTAATCTTTCTCTCTATTTCTTGCATATTCTTTCTTAGCTTCTTGTAGGTAATTTACTTTAAAGAAGAAATTACCAAGCATTCATCCGAGACGATCAAGTACCAAGTACCTTGCATTCGATCTCCATAACTCCATCAAGATCACATTGCTAAGTCTTGACCATTACTTTGTAGTTGTTAGTTCATTTATCATTTGTATATCAAGTGTAGTTGTGTTGGATCGATTCTACCGTGTGAAGAATCCGTTGTTTAGCTTTGTATTATTAAAGAGGTGTAACCATCGTTGTTGTAGTATACATGATATCATAACACAAGCATGGATGATTGGGTTGGCAAATTATATATAGAGAGAAAGTTAAGTATTTCTTGTGAGAGAAAATGCAAATGGAAGCTTTATGATAAAATGAACAACCAACCCCTTCCCATGGCTAGGAAGGGGTTTATATACATGAGTGTTTATGCCCCAATGGGCTTGAGTATGGGCTTACAAGTGGGCTAAAGGCCCGGCCCAATACTATTAGTCATACGCTTACAATTAGACAACGAGCTATGCTATTCTAGATTATACACGGGGTGACCGAGTCTTTTTCATAATCCTAACAATCTCCCCCTAAGGGAGGTCACCCCAGAAAATGCATTATGAATTCTAGCATTCTACTTCATTGACCTTCTGTCTGTAGCTCGAAGTCTTTGATTCTTTAATCTTTGATGTCCTTGTACATTATGTAGTGAACTTTAAGATTTGTCCCTTAGGCTTGTGCGATCTTTGAGCTTTTCTTTGAGATCATCATCCATCTTAAATCTCTTGATCATCCTTGTTGGGTAGCATTACCTTCATGTGACGTTGTGACTTTCGGACCGGCATGCTCACACTTTTCTTGATCATGACATTACTTATCAGAGTAGCGGAAGCTGTGTTATAGGTCTTTTGGTTGTCATGGTGTCTTTGATTGAACACATTAAGTGTGAGCATGGGGCTGTGAATTGACTCCACTGGAACGAGGTATCTCCATTTCCACCATAACTTGATCCTGTAATAAAACAGTTAGCAATAAAGTGTGTGGACGAATTTGGCTTTGTCATTCGCCCGAGTCTGGTTGGATTAACCTCCGGATCCGTGAGGACCGACCTGTGATCAGGTAGATTCATCTTAAGAAGAATCTCCTTGACAGGATTTCCAGTATAAGTATCAGATCATCTGATGTGTAACCATCAAAATCTCCATACTTGCCTGTTCTCTGTATCGGAACGTCTCAAAGCAGACAGCACGATAAGAGTGAATCGGTTAGTTACTATCTTACCGATTAAAGAGAAAACTTGATTTGAAAATCAATCGACGTGTCGTTTGAGAAAGTATTTTGTGACACATCGAGAGTGTTTGATAGCATAAAATCAAATTTCATTAGAAACTCATTTGTTTTGAAAGAAGTTCACAATCGATGTGCTAGAAAATCAGTTGTTGAGCACATCGAGAGGTTTTCCAAAATGATTCGTCAATTCACAACCTGGAACAAGTTTGATTCACAAAGAATCGCACCATCGTTGCTTTCCATTTGTCACAAGTTTAATCCATAGTGGATCTCACATGTCACCTACCAAGAGCTTGTTTGATGTTGGCTCTAGAAGGATTTCCATCTTCATTGTGAGTACTTTCGTATCACTCGGATGTTCTGGCAATACCACGAGGATAATGCGAAGGACTCTTAAAATCTTTACTTGTTGTCACAGTGTGTGAGAAACAAGCTCAATATGGATAAGTGTCCTAACGAGACTTTTGGATGATCTCAAGGCTCTAGACTCAATAGTGCATTTTTGGTTTTAGTGGTCGGAGGCTGGAGCGGACTGCCACCTTTTCAATATCGACTAACTCGGAGTGAGAAAGACGATAGAATTGTATTGATCTCCGTGAGAAATGAAACAAGAATCCTTTGAGGGATCTTGAGTAGCTAGGGAGGGTTGTGCAGCGTATCACTGGGTCTATGATACTTGTCTTCAATGTCAGCAATCAACCATGTGATTCTGACAGCATATGTATTGACCCGGTTTCTGCCTAATGTTTAAGGAGGGCTGCTTTCTTTTCACCCTTTATCTTAACATTTCTTTTTCATTCTTCAACCCCTTCAGTGCTTACCGAGACTTCATTACTAGAACCTTGTTGGGTTTATTCCAGTACTAGCTCTATCTCAGTCCGCACTATTCCCTTATTCTCACATAACTCCTTTTGTAATCATACCTAAGGACTTCTACACTAACTAGTGAGTTGTCCCTGGGTAGATCCCTCCGGTTCTGGGATCGTGGGAGCGAGTACCTACCCTTACCATCCTTATAACTCCAGATAAGTTGATTACAGGGTCAGTCTTAGGTATTTCTACGATAGCCATCATATACCATTCGCTCCCCCTTAATATGTGCATCAATATTCGAAAAGGTTTAGCACATATGGAGGAGCCTACACTTGAGTTTAAAAGATCACATTTTATATCATATTTTCATAATTAAATCACATTTTCTCCCCCGAGCAAAAATTTTAAATCCGTTGAGATTTTAGGTCTCAATTGATTTAAGTTAGGAAAATTTGGGAGAAAGTGTGTCAGGTTTATATAATCCGAATATGAAACATATAGTTACTTAATATACAAGCCTAAGTTACAGTTTTAGTCACTACATAATAATGTACTTATTACAACAACATATAAGATATACTACCCCTCATTCGGTTCTCTTCAGTAACCGGTAGTCGCCTTCTCGAATCCGTCCACCAACAAAGCTCTCCAGATTCTGGAAGATACGTCGTGTCTTTAGCCGTTTCTGGATAGCAAACATGAACTCCTTGCTTCTGACAACGTCTTTCTTCGTCCAAAATCTTGTATTCATCCTTGGATTTGTCCTGTTGACTCTGAACTCTTTGACTCGGTAGTCCAACGCTTCATCGATCTGTTGTAGAGTACCATCACTGAACTTGTGGATCTCATTGAACCTCATAATCATCTGCACCCCGTATCTGTCTCTGAATGTAACTGCCCTTGGAGAGTCTATGACTGTGTAGTCATGCTTGAACTCAAATCCGGTGGCAGCCCATCGAGGTTTGGTGAGATTTAACTGCGTCTGGTAACTCTCAATCCCCAGCTGAAAGTCTTCTACGCGTTGTCGGATAACCAAGTTTCTTGTCCAGAGGTTGATCGCAGTAGTGAGAACCTTTTTGTCATCGGGAGAAAGATGGTTCAAGTGACCTTGAAGATTTAACAAGTACAGATCTTCAAAGTCACTAGGGTACATATATTTGAAATCCCTTTCCGCGATGACATATTCTTTGAGATCAGCTCGACGAAGGATGATCTTCTTCATGTAATCGTACCCATACATTGAGAAGACTTCGATTCGGACGACACTTAAGATACGCATGTGAGTTCGGACGGCTCTGCGGTCTCCTTCAGAAGAGAATCTGTCAATGTAGAATCATTGTCTTTGAAACCACCAGTGAGAGATTCCATACATCGCATCGATGTCATACTTGCACTCCTCTTTGATAAGTGTAGAATACACATATCCATTTATGCTTAAAATAACCTAATTGAACCCAAAACAGACCAAAAATGGAAAAAATATGCTTGTATTGTGTGTAGGTACGTATATATCAAAAATCATAAGAAAACAGTCAAAAACGAGCAAGCACGGACACGAGAATCTGAAGAGTACAAAAAGAAGCCAAAGGATCAAAGCCGAAGCCAGAAATATCAAGCCTCAGTCAAAGATAGTCAATCATGGTCAATGAAAGTCAACAAAGTCCAAAAATATCCCCTCTCTTCTTAATGGGCCTTAAAAACCCAAATGGGCCTTACCCGGATCCAAGCCCATAACCATAAGCCCAAATACTAATCCATTTCCTTTTATAACAACCACAAGGGCCAGTTTTTCAATTTTTGAAACATTGTTTATAACTAGAAATGGAATAAACAAAGACAAGGGCTGAAGTTGCTATTTCCCAAATGGAATAAACATTGTTTATAACTAGAAATTGAAACATTCTTAACGGAGGTGTTATCATTTCAATTTCGGGTGAACTTGTTGGTTCCCAATCGAACAAAAGATTTAACACTTGCCATTTGTGTCTCTACAAAGTACGGCTCACATTGAAAAGAAATTTTCGAGAGCTACCGTGAAGTAGTTGATTATTTGGTTTAAGTCTCTTTCGTGTAACCGTTAAAATTCATTGCTAAAAACGAAAAAAAAAAATTAGTGTAAGTTTTGCTTTTTAATTTTTCTTTTTATGCGCACTCGTTCGCAATCTCGAAGACGTCGACAACATCAAAATCTTCCGGTTGAACCAATTGTTGAACAAAACGTTGTTCCAATGGCCGACAATCGAACGATGGCCCAAATGTTACAAGCACCCATCGAAGGGTATGAAGATGCTATAGTTGTTCCACCAATTAATGCTAATAATTTCGAGCTCAAACAACCTTTAATCAATCTTGTGCAAAGCAATAAGTTTACGAGTAGACAAGACCCTCACAATCACCTTCGATTTTTTAACAAAGTCACTTCAACGTTTAGACATCCAGAAGTTCCGAACACTTCGGTAAAGCTTTTGCTTTTCCCTTTTTCTCTAGACGGTGAAGCCCGAGATTGGTTAGACAAGGAACCTCCTAGATCAATTCTCACATGGGACGACCTTGTTTCAAAATTCATAAA
>BQNB010012283.1:4591-46853 GCA_026074375.1 Tanacetum coccineum | reverse complement strand
GTGAGAGGACTGCACATTTGACGACGATTCTTATGAAATAGAAACATCATGAAGAGGTTCATGACATGGATCATCAAAGAGTGCATTTGGTATAGGTTCTTCAACACCTTGTGAGATGATTGAGGATTGTTTTTTTTAGTTAGTTGATGAGGTACTTGATGAAGGTGCATCTTGATCAATGGTTGTTGATAAAGGTGAACCGGCTATATCAACAGCTCTTGGTGTAGCAGCTATTGGAACTGAAGAAACAGCACTTGATGGAGGGTTGAAGTATTCATCGAACATAGGTTGGAACAAACAATCCTAATCATTTCTCATTGGTGGGTTAAAAGGTTGTTGAGGAACAGGGTTTGGTACGAGTCCTGAACTGGATGTTACAGGAGTCATTGATTGAAGCCCGGGTCTTGAACTGAATTGTTCAGAAGCCATTGTTGTCAGCTCATTGAACGTCACATGAATAGTTTCCATAATTTTCCGGGTTCTCCTGTTATAGATTCTGAAAGCTTTCTTTGCGGGTGCGTAACCAATAAAAATACCAATATCGACATTTGCATTTAGTTTACCCAAATCCTCATTGTCATTGGTCGGATAACAGAGTGAACCAAAGACACGAAGAAACGATAAATCCGGCTTCTTGTCATGCATCATCTCATATGGAGTTTTGTTGTATCGGAGATGGATCAGTGAACGGTTTTGGGTATAACAAGTTGTATTGATTGCTTCGGCTCACAGAAATAATAGAGCTTTTGAAAATATCAACATTGTACGAGCAGATTCCACTAGAGTCTGGTTTCGTCTATCGACAACGCCGTTCTATTGAGGAGTGCGAGCAACAGATTTTTGATGTGTGATGCTGACATTCTCATAAAATGCACGAAGAGTTTGATTGATGAATTCAGTTCCATTATATGTTCTAACATTACGAACTGTGGCATTCAAATGAACTTGAATATTTTTGATGCAATTGATGATAGCGTCAGGAGCTTCATCCTTTGATCTCAGAAATTTGACCCAAGGAAATCATGAGTAATCATTAACAATCACCAAGATATACTTTTTCCCATTAATGCTCTCCACACGCATCGGGCCATAAAGATCCATATGCAGAAGATAGAGTTTCTCTTGGTTAGTATAACAACCTATAATTTTTATCTATGTAATTATCCATCTATTAAATTAGGTGCAATTTTCATCAGTGTAATTATCCATCTATTAAATTAGATGCAACCATTTTCATGGAAAGATTTTTTGCTTTATTCCATCCATAATGTAATGTAACTTACATTACAAAAGTAAACGAGCTCACGCAACCTACCAATGCCAATTTCATCAATGTGTATAGCAAGTAAACGTTATAATATGTCAAGCAATATGTTTTAAACTTCATTTTACCATACAATATCTATTTAACATACAATCCATAACGTTTAATATAAAACCGACTTTATACGTTAAATGTTTATATCAAAACCCCGATTACATGTAATGTTTCCATACAAAATAAATGTACAAGCATTCAAGGCATGTGTATAAGTGTACAATGCATAACTTTTGAATATCTTTTCCCACCAAAATCAATGTACAACTCATTTGAGCACATTGTACAATCCGACAAAGCATATAATTCAAATAAGCCCATTTTCCTTCCATTTTCTTAAGGATTTTTGTACCACCTTTCTAGCACAAGATACAAGTCCTCTTAGCACAACATTTGAGCATCTTTTCATCTATTTCACTACTCCTACACGTCTTAAATCCAAAACGCTAATCCAAAAACCCTAAATGATCCGAAACTCCTAAACTAGTTCGAACCTAGTTCTAACCTAGCTAACACCCTTCTCCATGATGCACCACTTTACCTTCTACCTTGCTAAGCACCTTCATTACCTCCTTGTCACCACCTAGCCAACTTGCACACCAAGTAACCACCTCGTTACCTCCTATGATAACCGAACCCCTCACCTCTTTCATACACCTTTCAAAGCTATAACATAGCTCTTATTAGTCATCATATCTACACCCTTGGACACCACTTCACCTAGCTTGGCCACTACTCATTACCAAACTTGGTCTCTACTCCATTCGTCCCTATATATAGCCGAACCACACACACACCTTCATAACTTACAACCAAACTCAAAACTCTCTCAAATGGTGTTCTAGCTGAGCTAAGGAAGAATAGGAAGAATGTTAAGCTAGGTAGGAAGCCAAAGTTTAAGAAAGAAGAGCTCTTGATTCATCTCCTAAGCCATTCGGGTCAAAATAAGTCATTTTGAACTCATTCAGGCTCTAGTAAGTCTTCAACTCATTTCTATAAGCTCTTGATATGTTTTAATCCTTTATAAGCTTTAATTAAGCCTCTTGTATAAGTCTTTGAACCATCAAACCATTCATTTGGTTTTCCTAAACCAAACCGTGCCCTAAATAACATTTTGAAACCCTAAAACCCTAATTTCAAACCCTAATAAGCTAAAAGCCATAAGCTGATTTTATAAGCTATTCTAACTATGATAAACTTAACAATTTTTTAATCATTATAAAACTTAATCCTAAAAGCCCTTAACACATCGGGTTATTGTATCTAAACCCCAATAATGCCCCATTTTGGATTTTAACGCTCATAATTCTTTTCATAAGCTACTAGCTTGTAAAAAATTACTTACATTTGCTTATCAGTTATATGCTCATAAACTACAAAAATTGATTTTTGATGATTAAAAATACAAAGATTATGAATTTTGGACTTAAAATGCAAAACATTTCATGCAAAGGGGTATATGTTATAAATTTTGAAATTATTAAACTTTCGGGCCAAAAATGTAATTATTTTAAAATTAAACTACAGGGGTTTATTTTGCCATATTTCAAAGTTAAGGGTTTAAATGTTTAAAATATAATTAAAGGGTTAAACGTGTAAGTTAATATATACCAAGGGTATAACTTCTAGATCAAAGTTTCAGAACACAAGGCTCTGATACCAATTGTGGAGATCGTTTAAGCCCATCTAGGATATGTTTTATAGTTAATATAAATATGCAGCGGAATAATAAAGAACGGTATATTATCAAACAATGTTTTATCATTAAAAGTTTCCACCAAGCCTTAATATTATTTGATCAGAATAATACAATTACCTATCTCTAACAGTAACAGGGATCAAGGAAAACCTTGATTACCTTGAGGCTACATCACCACTATAGACGTCTACATTTTTTTGTGTACACACACACACTTTTCTGGATAATAAAACTATGTGTATATGATCTCTTTATATAGAGAGATCATGACTTTCAAAGGAAGTTAACATAAAGATATAAACAAGTAAATCTTTTTAAACATTAAAAAATATCTTCTGTTACCTTTATCTTCTTAAGGAGGTCTTCATCATTTGATATCTTTGACCAAATCTTTCATAATTCTCCACCAGCTTGTAGAATAACAATATGCTAGATTTAGTCCTTATGTTTCATTCTTTTATTTATTTTGACTCATCAAATCTAGAATCCCAACATAATATTTTTATATTAATTATAAAAATATATTTAAACATTATAAGACTTGATTTTATTAAAGCCCGACAAATTTGTCGTTATCATTCATCTATCGAAACACTATAAAATAATTATGTTATATATTTAACATAATTTATCATCCACTAGCTTTTGAAGAAACTAAAAAAAAAAAAATCTTATCATTTAAACTATAACATATGGTAACCACGCACTATATTGAAACAAAGATAACTTTGCAAGTTATCTTTCCTATAAAGACAGTTTGTTCCTTCAAGTCGTTTAATTACTTCATGTTAATGTTTGGTTGCATGACCTTAGGGCATAATACTGTTTTTTCATGATAAATTGTATTCGTTGCCAATTATTACCACTATGAAGAACTTGTATTCAAAACATTTAGTTACAAACATTGAGAATTTTCACTCTACCGTTGTGTACCATTTTAAGCATGTTTATTCTCAGTAATTGAGCAATATTTGGCACGGAGTGCATTGACTTGAGGACGTCCAAACCTGTTATCATTCAACTTTATGTTTTGAAATGTATTTTGGGACCTCTTTTGTAAAAACTCTGATGAATAATGAATGATAACTTATCTTTCAAAAACGTCTCTTTTGAGTCGTTTTCTATTATTATGACTATGATTCATGAAGTAATACCCCAGATTAGCTTCCGCTGCTATATGTCAAATATGGGGGTGTTACAGATTGGTATCAAGAGCCACGGTTATAGAGAACAAGGTTAAAACCTTAACTATAACTACTTTTTCCATCCAAGAAAGTCCTCCGTGCCACTGCATTTCCCGAATAGTATGTAAAAGATACATAACTATTATATTAAATATAAATAACTTATGTTATTTCCACTGGGTTATTTCAGAAATATGTCTTCAAACACTTCCGACTATATCTACCCTATTATCGTCCCATCTGATGTCAATATTGAGGATGCCTTTTCCTCTACAAACACTCCTGACTATACTCCGGCTTCACCAGACTATTCCTCAGCCTCACCGGGAAACACCTCTCCTGATCCTTCAGATGATTTATCTAAGTATCTTTTGGCCTCACTAGCCATCTCACCTTTTCACGATGATCCATATATAAAGGTCATGCAAGCATATAATGCTACTAGTAATGAATCACCTATTCCACCACTACAAGCTCCTATTGCTCCACCAACTGTTTTACCTCCATCTCCAGTGTTACCACTATCATCAATGTTTAATTTTCGAGATTTCTTTCTTCCCAAGGAGATTTTACCACCTAAGAAACGAGCCCGTTTCCTATCACCCTCCTCTACTGATTTCTCTACCCCACCTCAGGTATTTGAGATTGGAACACACACACACCACCACACACACCATCCTGGAACGTCAAGGAAACATATCGAGACTATTTTGAATCACTTAGATGAGCTCCTTCTTAAGCGCATTGAGCACATGGAAGATAAGATAGAAGGTCTTGGTAATGGTCGAGTAATCATACAGCGAGATTTTGACCAACTGGAAACCGAACTTCAAAAAGCCCGTACCTAGATTTCTGGATTTCAGAAAGAAAAAATAAGGCATGACAATGAGATTGTTCTTGCTCGCGTCAGGACTTCTACTTTAGAGATACTCATCGAGGATATTCAGGTTCGACACCGATCAGATATGAAGAATCTTCTGAACAAGATCCATAAGCTCAAGAACCACAAGGGAGGACCACCACCACCAGACTACTAGACTAGATCCTTATCATTTATAGCTTTTGTTAGAATCCAACCACTGGATGTGTGGCATAAATAATGACACTTGTCAAATTTTGACTATGTAAAATATGTAGACAAGTTGTTTATGACTTAATACAGTGGTGATTCCATTATACCTCGCTGTTTTATGATACCGATTTATGTTTATCATGGTTGTCTATCCTATTCCTATACTCATGTACGGTATGATCCATAATGAGTTATCTAAGTGGTCGCGGTATCATACCACAACCACTGAGAAGTGAACCAGTCCCCGAGAAACCTAATGAGTTAAATGCTTGTTAGTGTGTCGATTCCAAAATCTTCCGTTATAACCTACAATGTAATATCAAAGGATGTGTATTTCCTTGTTAAAACTTGCATCAAAATGAGAATCCATACAATGATATGTCAAATAAATTCAATATCACTAAGTATGAAAATTTTGATTTTTATACGATGACTGATATGACTATATCATTGTATGGATTCTTATTTTGTGTTTTCTTGTAAATGTTGATAGAATGACTCCCAAGAGGACATCAACATTTGCAGCACTAGCCATGACTCAGGCCGCCATCAGGAAACTAGTTGTTGATAGTGTTGCAGCAGCTCTGGAAGCACAAGCTGCTACCATGGTAAATGCTGACAATACCAATAGGAATACCGGACCAAGAGAAACTCCTGTAGCAAGAAAATGTAGCTACAAAGAGTTTATGAGCTGCCAACCTTTCAATTTCAAAGGTGCAGAAGGTGCTGTTGGCCTCATCCGCTGGTTTAAACGAACTGAATCGGTATTTCTTCGCAGTAACTATACCGAGGACTGCAAAGTAAAATTTGCTGCTGGTACTTTAACTGGGGAAGCTTTATCCTGGTGGAATTCATTCGCTCAGCCTATTAGAATAGAGGAAGCCTACAAGATTCCCTGGTCCGAATTGAAAAAGCTCTTAATAAAGTAGTATTGTCCCCAAACCGAGGTCAAGAAAATGGAAGATGAATTTACAATCTGACTGTAAAGGAAGTGATCTCAAGACTTACGTTAGAAGATTCCAGGAATTGGCAGTTTTATGCCCAATTATGGTGCCAAATTCTGAGAAACTCATGGAAGTCTTCATCGGGGGATTACCCTGAAGTATTGAAGGAAATGTTACCAATTCAAAGCCTCAAACTTTGGAGGAAGCTATTACCATAACCTAGAGGTTAATGGATCAAGTAACAAAGCACAATTCTGTGCAAGGAACCAATGATCATAAAGAAAAGTTTGATGATAGAAGAACCTTCAATAACAACTACCAAAACAACCGTAACAACAATAATAGCAACCGCAACAATGATCACCAACAATAACAGAATAGAAGGCAAGAAACCGTCAGCGCTTATGTTGTCACCCCAACTGAAAACAGTAGGTATACTAGAAGCCTTCCCCTGTGTAAGAAATGCACCCTGCATCACACAGGACCTTGCACTGTCAAGTGTCAGACTTGCAACAAGGTGGGTCATCTGACCAGGAACTGCAGAAACAAAGGGCCAGCCACTAGAAGCAACCTACAACCAGTATCCGTAACTTGTCATGCCTGCGGAGAGAAAGGGCACTACAAAGTTCAGTGCGGAAGAGCATATTTGCTGAGGGACAAGAACACTCACCAAGACCCGAACGTAGTCACAGGTATTTTCTTTCTAAACCAACATCTAGCTAGAGTATTATTTGATTCAGGAGCCGATAAAAGTTTTGTATCCATATCTCTTGCTTCTATGTTTAATATCCCACCAATTACACTAGATACCACTTACGACATTGAAATGTCCGATGGAAACCTAGTAGGCACTAATATCATCATTCCGGGTTGCACCCTGATTTTGTTAAACCAACCCTTTGAAATTGATCTCATGCCGATTAAACTTGGTAGTTTCAACGTCGTCATTGGTATGGACTGGTTGTCCAAGTATCATGCCAAAATTCTCTGTGACAAGAAAGGCATCCACATCCCAATCGACGGTGAAACTTTAATCATCCGAGGTGATCTAAGTAAAACCCGACTAAGCCTCATATCATGTATTAAAACCGAAAGATATATGTCCAGGGGATATAAAATTTTTGTAGCCCAAGTAATGGAGAAGATGTCAGACGAAAAACGACTGGAAGACATACCAGTAGTCAGAGGATTTCTGGAAGTTTTTCCTGAAGACCTATTCGTCCTTCATCTGGTTTTCCAAGTAGAATTCCAAATCGATTTGATTACAGGAGCTTTTGGTGATCCATGTAGCCCAAGCCATCCTTACAATTAGTGACGCTTTAGAAATGCCAAGAAAACTTGTTAAACGAACCTACAAAGAGTTAGACAGACAGCAGGTTATATTCGACACAAGTACTGAGGTTTTATTCGACCAAGTACTTCACCTTGGGGAGCTCTTGTCTTATTTGTTAAAAAGAAAGACGGATCTTTCAGAATGTGTATCGACTACCGGGAGTTGAATAAACTTACCGTAAATAATCGTTACCCATTACCCAGGATCGATGATTTATTCGACCAACTTCAAGGTTCGAGTGTTTACTCAAAAATTGACTTAAGATCAGGCTATCATCAACTGAGAGTCAGGGATGAAGATATTCCCAAGACTGCTTTCAGAACGCTGTATGGACACTATGAATTCCAAGTAATGCCATTTAGTTTAACTAACACACCTGCTGTATTCATGGACCTCATGAACCGTGTGTGTAAACCACACTTGGATAAATTTGTGATAGTGTTCATCGATGATATTCTCATCTACTCCCATAACAAAGAAGAACACACAGATCACCTGAGAATAATCTTGGAATTACTCAAAAAGGAGAAATTATATGCCAAGTTTTCCAAATGTGATTTCTGGATCAGTATCGTGCAATTTCTCGGGCACGTGATTGATAATCAAGGAATTCACGTTGACCCCGCCAAGATTGAAGCAGTTAAGAAATTGGGCATCTCCTACTACACCTATAGAAATACGCCAATTCTTAGGACTTTCCGGCTACTACCGGAAATTTATCGAAGGTTTTTCGAAGATTGCAAAGCCTTTGACTGAATTAACCTAGAAAAACAAGAAGTATATCTAGGGAGAAAACCTAGAGTCAACTTCCAACTGCTAAAACAAAAATTGTGTGAAGCTCCAATCTTAGCATTACCAAAAGGAAACAACAATTTTGTTGTTTACTGTGATGCATCACTCCAAGATCTAGGAGCGATGTTAATGCAAAGAGAAAAAGTTATTGCATATGCATCCCGACAACTCAAGCCTCATGAAGAAAACTATACCACACATGACCTCGAATTAGAAGCAGCAGTGTTCGCTCTTAAAATTTGGAGACACTATCTGCATGGCCCAAAGTGTACTGTGTTTACTGATCATAAAAGTCTTCAGCATATCCTTGATTAAAAAGAGTTGAACATGAGACAACGCCGTTGGTTAGAATTGCTCGCAGATTACGATTGTGAGATTTACTACCATCCTAGAAAGGCAAATGTTGTAGCAGATGCCTTAAGCCTAAAGGAATGAATCAAACCACTCTGAGTTAGAGCATTAGTCATGACCCTTCACCCAAAATTAACATCACAAATCCTCGAAGCCCAAACCAAGGCAATCAAAGAAGAGAACATCAAAGCTGAGAACCTACGAGGAATGGACAAAGCATTTGAAGTACGTCCTGATGGAACCTGATGTATCAAGAATCGAAGTTGGTTACCACTCTTTGGTAATTTGAGGGACTTGATCATGCATGAATCCCATAAATCAAAGTATTCCATCCACCCAGGTTCTGACAAGATGTATCAGGATCTAAAGAAACTCTATTGGTGGCCTAACATGAAGGCAATCATCGCTGAATATGTTGGCAAGTGTTTAACATGCTCTAGAGTTAAAGCAAAATGTCAGAAGCCATCCGGCTTACTGATACAACCAGAGATTCCTACATGGAAATGGGAAAGAATAACGATGGACTTCGTTACAAAACTACCCAAAACATCAAACGGACATGACACAATTTGGGTCATTGTAGATTGTTACCAAATCAGCACATTTCATCCCTACCAGAGAGACAGATAGTATGGAGACCCTTACAAGGTTGTATATAAAGGAAATAGTTTCATGGCATAGAGTGCCGATATCCATCATATTGGATCGTGACAGTCATTTCACATCCAGATTCTGGCAGTCAATGCAGAGTGCTTTGGGTACTCAATTAGACATGAGTACGGCATATCATCCCGAGACAGATGGACAAAGTGAAAGAACCATCCAAACACTCGAAGATATGCTTCGAGCCTGTGTTATAGATTTTGGAAAAGACATATCATCCCGAGACTGATGGACAAAGTGAAAGAACCATCCAAACACTCAAAGACATGCTTCGAGCTTGTGTTATAGATTTCGAAAAAAGATAGGAGAGACACTTACCACTGGTAGAATTTTCCTACAATAACAGTTATCATGCCAGTATTAAGGCAGCACCATTCGAGGCACTTTATGGTCGAAAGTGTTGATCACATGTCTGCTGGGCCAAAGTTAGATATGTCCAACTCATGGGACCAGAGATAATCCATGAAACCACCAAAAAGATAATACAAATCCGATAACGCTTGCAAGCAACAAGAGATCGGTAAAGGAGTTACGCTAATGTAAGGCAAAAGCCTTTGGAATTCTAAGTTGGAGATCGTGTTATGTTAAAAGTGTCACCTTGGAAAGGTGTCATCCAATTCAGAAAACGAGGAAAGCTTAACCCCCGGTACATTGGACCATTTAAGATCCTTAAAATGGTCGGCCTAATGGCATACACACTTGAGCTTCCTGAAGAACTCAGTAATGTCTACAGTACCTTCCACGTTTCTAATTTAAAGAAATGCCTATCTAACGAATCCCTTATCATTCCAATGAAAGAGCTTCGGCTCGATGACAAACTCAACTTTGTGGAAGAACCCATAGAAATTATGCATCGTGAAGTCAAGTAACTGAGACAAAGTCGTATCCCTATAGTCAAAGTAAGATGGAACTCTAAAAGAGGACCAGAATTCACGTGGGAACGCGAAGATCAAATTCGTGCCAAATATCCACATCTATTTTCAAACATCACTCCAACATCCAACTAAATCTCAGGACGAGATTTATTTAAGGTTGGAAGACTATAACAACCTACAATTTTCCTCTATGTAATTATCCATCTATTAAATTACATGCAATTTTCCTTAGTGTAATTTCCATCTATTAAATTAGATGCAACCATTTTCATGGAAATATTTTTGCTTTATTCCATCCATAATGTAACGTAACTTACATTTTCAAAGTAAACGAGCTCACGCAACCTACCAATGCAAATTTCATCAGCGTTTATAGCAAGTAAACGTTATAATATGTTAAGCAATATGTTTAAACTCCATTTTTACCATACGTTATCTATTTAATGTGCAATTCAAAAAGTTTATTATAAAACGGACTTTAAACGTTAACGTTTATATCAAAACCCTAACTATATGTAATGTTTACATACAATACAAAGGTACAAGCCTTCAAGGCATGTGTACAAGCGATCAATGCACAAAATTTGAATTACATTTTCCCTCTTAAACCAATGTACAACTCGTTTAAGCTTATAGTACAATTCGACTATGCATGGAATTCAAATTTAGCATTTTCCCTCCATTTTCTAAGGCATTTCGTACAACCTTTCAAGCCAGAGGTACAACTCTCTAATGCACGACATTTAAAACATTTCCCCTCCTAAAACCCTAATCCGAAACCCTAAATCTAAAACCCTAATTCGTCCTAACCCTAACCCTAATTCGTCCTAACCTTAAAACCGAAAACCCTAAACACCCCGACACTAGCTCGAACTAAAGTCACACCAAGCACCACCATGACTCACCACCTTGCTAGCCACCATCACCACCTCCTTGTCACCACCCTAGCACCCTACCACCCTCGTCACACCCTTGCTCACCAAGTAAAAACCCCTTGTCACCTCTTTTGCAAACTGAGCCCCTCACCACCTCTCAATGCTAGTCTATAGCTCCCATGAGTCACTCTTAGTTAGCTTGGCCACTACTTCACACCCTTGGCCACTACTCCACTCTAAAACCTTGGGCTCCAATCCATTCGTCCCTATATAAAGCCGAGACCCCTCCACACTTCAAAACTTACCACAAATCAAACATAATACTCAAATCATGTACTAGCCGAGTCCTAGAAGAGCTAAGGAAGAAGTATAAGCTATTTTGAAGCCAAGGGTTAAGGAGGAAGAGTTCTTGATTCATCTCCTAAGGTTTTTGGGTTACATTTCATCATTTTTGACCCATTTTGTGCACTAGTAAGTTCTTACACTCATTCTATAAGCTCTTGTTACATTTAGGATCATATATAAACTCTTGTTCATCTTTAAGATCATGTGAAATAAGCCTTAAAACACTAAGCTTTCACGTTTGGTTTTCCTAAACTAAACACGTCCTTATAAAACCCTAAAAGCTCTTTTTAAAAATCCTATAAGCTTAAAGCCATAAGCTAGTCCTAAAGTTATTCCTATAAGCTAGTATGTCATTTATATAGACTTTAAAACAAGCCCTAAAAGCTCTAACCCATCGGGTTAAGATTCTAAAACCAAACGTACCCATTTTGATATTAACGAGCTCATAAGCTCTTTTCACAAGCTTTAAGCTTGTTAAAGCTTGCAAAATCAACTCATTTTTGCTTATTATGATAAGCTATAAGCTGCAAATTGATTTTTTAGATCAAATATACAAGAATTATGGATTTTAGACTTAAAATGCAAAACGTTTCATGCAAAAGGGGTATATATTGTATAATTCTTGAAACTTATAACTAGAGGGGCTGAAATTGTATTTACTCTAAAGTTAAACCACAGGGGCCTATTTTGACAATTTCTAAAGTTAAGGGTTTAAATTTTAAAAATATAATTAAAGGGTTAAAAGTGTAAATTAATATATACCAAGGGTATATATTGTCATTTTCATATTCTCAAAGGCATAAAATGTAATATTTTTATATTAATTATAAAAATATATTTAAATATTATAAGATTCGATCTTATTAAATCCTGACATATTTGTCGTTATCATTCGTCGATCGAAACACTATAAAATAATTATGTTATATATTTAACATAATTTATCATCCACTAGCTTTTGAAGAAACTTAAAATCTTATCATTTAAATTATAACGTATCACGTTATGGTGATGTCAAAACCGCAACATTCCTATATTCGACATGGTAGAAGTTCGGTTTCGGCTTAGTGATAGCTAATCTCCCGTACGGGTTGTCAAACCCAATAGGATTCTATTTATAACATTTCCGCGCTCGTAATTAACAGTTCATGATACATGGGCTCAATTGGGTTATCGCTACTTAGGCAACTAGTTATCATTAATGTGAAACTTAAACCACTTTTGTCCAGTTGTAAAACATTGCATGTTTTTCACCCAAAAACTTTGTTAAATACAAAAGCATGTAAAAAGTTAGGGGCTATGGAACTCACCTTGAGTTCTGTTAATCCAAATATCGCAGATAATGAGCTCACGTAAAAGATCGAATTGCAACCTAAATTATATAGGTCTCGTATAAGTACAGTACTGTAATTGATAACATGTGTATCCTATAGATTATATCGTACTATCGTTTCGGCGATATATAATTAAAGAGGTCAAGACATGACGTACGAGGTGTATATGACACTTTAATTCGTTAATCCAAACTAGTTCGATAAGCCATCCGAAGAGCCTCTTTTTGAACACGCCCTTGGGAATTTAGTACTTGCTAACCACATATATTCTATCAGTCAATCTGCCGGACTAATGGTTTTGGTAAAATTTGTGTTTAACAAGTTCTAAAACGTTTTATAAATTACCGTTTTAGCCAAACTGGCGTGAAACTTTCCCGTTTTAAAAACCCGATTCTCTCGTTTCTTTTGTCTCTTTTCGTATCAGACGAGTTATCATAAATTGACATTTTAGAATTTCGGACCAACCTGGTGAACAGTAAAAATTACTGTTCACGTCTGACCTTATATATATTTTATCGTTTTAATTGTCGTAAAACCCTGTAAACATCGTATTTTATTCGTTTTTAGCATTCCGTTTTAATGATTCTTTTTTTTTGAGGACGTATTCGGTATTGAAAGTTCTATTTTATTTTGAGGTTTACAAAAATATAACTTTCTGTCATGAATAGTAACTTTTAATTAAATAGTTTTATTAAAATATATTATTGTCGTAAAACATCGTGAATTTCATAACTCGTTTCGTTATTTAATTGAAAAATTCAGATTTTTATCATTTTGGAATCCTAAACAATATGTATTATTGTTAAAAATTTATTCAACACTTGCTGTTTATAATTTTTATTAAAAATGGTTTTAATAAAATTGTCATTTACGACTTCTGTGTTATTACGTATACTCATTTTCTTAAGTAACTTTTCGTTATTAATCGTTTTTGACAAGTTTTTACCTTTTCGGGAATCGTAGTGAATGTTTTTTATCTTATAAAAACATAAAATGGATATGTTAAATGTCGAATTTTGGACAGCAAAGTTTGGTTGAGTTTGTTAAGTCCTTATATATCCTTGTTTTCATACTTTTCCACTTTTGTAAAACCCACCATTGTCTTATTAATTTCATATATTTTATTATATCAATCCTTATATAGCAAACAAAACAACATTATCATTAGGTCATAATTAACCTTAACTTGTCATAAGTATTTCTTTAACTTAAAACATATTATGAAACTATGAAAACCCTAATTAATACATAATCATTTTCATGTTTAACCAAGAGTGTAAATCACTTGTGTGACCATTTTAACATGATGTCAATAACATCATAGGATATATAAATGTGTACATTATGATGACAACAATTAAAAACTTCTTTTTACATGTTAATAATCCTAAAATGGTGATTGATTAAGCTAAATAGAATATCATATGCTTTAAAAATGAATATTTATAAGAAACATAAAGTGTTCAAGTAAACTTATGAGGCTATGATGGTGATGAGAAACAAAATTGCTAACCCTTGTTTAGCCTTACAAAACCAAGCTTGCTCTTAAGAAAACCCTTATTTTCTTAACAAAAAACCCTTATCTTCATTTTCTTGATTAACACTTGTAAAGGTTAGCCAATGCTTGGGATCACCTTAGAATACCTTAGAATGATGTGTATAGGAGTGTATGGGTTGAATAAAATTTGATATGGGTATGTGTGGTGGCTTGGTTCTTGGTTAGCCTTAGTATAGAGCAAAAGGAAGTTATGTTTGATTTTTTTTCTAAGTCTTAAGGCATGAATGCTATCTCTCTTAAGTATAGATGCATGTATGGTGCAAGACATGGTCAAAGAGACAAAGTAAGGTTCAAGTGATGGGTCTTGGTCTTAGGTATGGTCTCATGAGTCAAAGAGACATAGCATGGTGTGCATTAAAGAAGCATGGTGTTCTTTTGACCAACATGGAAGAGTTTTCTATATATTACTTGTATATTTGGCCAAAATTTCGGCATATACAAGATATACATGATATATTTTTGCAACTTTTATGTATTGGGTATAAAAGTGGGTATTTGTTGAAGCGTAGGAAAGTTTTGGTGGTTCCGGGAGTGCCTAAACGCAATTTATCGCGAAACGTATACACTTTACGTATCCGATAAAAATAAAATGAACAAAGTTAATAACTATCCTCAAAATAATTATATAACTCTTGCTTGATGTAAACATTCAATTGTTTGATGCCCGATTACATTGAACGCTAATTTTTGGCTTACGCGATTTAACCTATCGCTTATGATTTAAAGCAAATGTGTACAATACAAAAGGTACATTGCGGATTTATCGACGTCGTCAATGACTTGAAAACACAGGGTGTTATAGACTTCCCCCGTTAAACGAGCCTTGTCCTCAAGGCTCACGATGCAGCACTTGACGACGGTGTGGTCTTGGTGAAGAGGTGTGGATATTTCTTCTTGAATTGGTCTTCACGTTCCCACGTGAACTCAGGACCTCTCTTGGAGTTCCATCGAACCTTGACTAATGGGATCCGACTTTGCTTTAACCGTTTGACTTCACGGCCTACTATTTCTAATGGTTCCTCAACAAAATGAAGCTTGTCATCAAGATGACGTCCATCCAACTGAACGGCTAATGGTTCGTCGGCATGACACTCTGCTCAACTCTTCTGGAAGTTCAAGCTTGTAAGCAACCTCTCCTACCTTTTCTAATACCTTGAAAGGTCCAACATACCTAGGGTTTAACTTCCCCCGTTTGCCAAAATGTACGACCCCTTTCCAAGGCGAAACTTTAAGCATAACTTTATCCCCGACTTGGAATTCCATTGGTTTACGCTTCAGATCGGCGTAACTCTTCTGTCGATCACGAGCGGCTTGCATCCTTTGCTTGATCTGGATGATTTTCTCAGTGGTCTCTTGAATTAGTTCTGGACCGAGTATTTGAGCTTCTCCAACTTCAGTCCAACAAACAGGTGAACGACACTTTCGACCATAAAGTGCTTCGAATGGTGCGGCCTTGATGCTTGCGTGATAGCTATTGTTGTATGAAAACTCGACTAATGGCAAATGGTTAACCCAACCCTTTCCAAAGTCGATTGCACAAGCACGCAACATATCCTCGAGAGTTTGAATGGTCCTCTTGCTTTGCCCGTCTGTTTGTGGATGGTACGCAGTACTCATATCCAAATTAGTACCCAAAGCATTCTGAAGTGACCTCCAGAAATTAGATGCGAATCTCGGGTCACGATCACAAATGATTGAGACAGGTATTCCATGTCTCGTGACCACCTCCTTCAGGTACATTCTTGCAAGTTTATCCAAAGGATCAGTCTCTCTCATTGGTGTGAAGATCGCAGACTTAGTGAGTCGGTCAACGATCACCCAAATTGTGTCATAGCCTTGAGACGTCTTAGGAAGCTTTGTAACAAAATCCATGGTGATGTTGTCCCACTTCCATTCGGGTATCTTGGGTTGTACCAACAATCCTGATGGCCTTTGATGTTCGGCCTTGACCTTAGCACAGGTCAAACACTTGCTAACATAGGTGGCTATGTCGGCTTTCATGTTGGGCCACCAATATAGCTTCTTCATGTCTTGGTACATTTTGTCGGAACCCGGATGAATAGAGTATTTTGATTTGTAGGACTCGTGCATGATCACAGTCCGCAAATCGCCATAACAAGGTAACCAGCTCCTGCCATTGAGGCATAGGGTTCCATTCGTACGTGGTTCCAACTTTTGTTCTCTAATTGCTTCTGGGAATTTAGCGTTTTCAATCAACATTCCCCCAACGTCTTCACTCTTAATGTTCTCTGGTTTTCGCGCTTCAGTCTGAGCATTCAAGATCTGTTTGGGAAGATCCAAGCTAATAGTCATGACTGAGGCTCGAACTCTTAACGGTGGTTCTCGTTCTTTCCTGCTCAAAGCATTAGCAACAACATTTGCTTTCCCCGGGTGATAACGAATATCTCAATCGTAATCACTTAGCAACTCTAACCATCGGCGTTGCCTCATGTTCAACTCTTTTTGATCTAAAATGTGTTGCAAACTCTTGTGATCGGTGAACACCGTACACTTAGTTCCATATACATAACGTCTCCAGATCTTGAGAGCGAACACCACTGCACCAAGTTCTAAATCATGAGTCGTATAGTTCTTCTCATGAATTTCTAACTGGCGTGATGCATAAGAAATCACCTTTTCTCTTTGTATCAACACAGCACCCAAACCCTTCTTTGAAGTGTCGCAGTATGCGATGAAATCTTCGCTTCCTTCAGGTAATGTAAGGATTGGTGCACTGCATAACTTTCTGCTACAACAGTTGAAAAGCTACTTCTTGTTTATCGCCCCAAACAAACTTGACTTTCTTTTGAGTAAGCTTAGTCATTGGTTTGGCGATCTTTGAAAACCCTTCAATGAATCTTCGATAATACCCAGCAAGACCTAAAAATTGACGAATCTCCGTTGGTGACTTAGGAGATGTCCAATCTTTAATAGATTCAATCTTGGCTGGATCCACATGAATTCCTTTACTATCGATCATATGACCGAGGAACAGTACTTTGGAAATCCAAAATTCACATTTGGAAAACTTGGCATACAACTCCTCCTTCTTAAGCAATTCTAAGATTTGCTTAAGGTGTTCTTCATGTTCTTGTTTGTTCTTCGAGTATATCAGAATATCGTCAATAAAGACAATCACGAATTTATCCAGATATGGTTTACACACCCGATTCATAAGGTCCATGAATACGGCAGGTGCGTTTGTCAAACCAAACGGCATAACTTGAAATTCGTAATGGCCATAACGAGTTTTGAAGGCAGTCTTTGGAATGTCTTCTTCTCGAACCCTCAATTGGTGATAACCTGACCTTAGGTCG
Source organism: Tanacetum coccineum (assembly GCA_026074375.1). Classification (NCBI taxonomy): domain Eukaryota; kingdom Viridiplantae; phylum Streptophyta; class Magnoliopsida; order Asterales; family Asteraceae; genus Tanacetum; species Tanacetum coccineum. The sequence continues at coordinate 29,193 of BQNB010012283.1, read as the reverse complement.
ATCTTCGAGTAGACACTCGACCCTTGAAGCTGATCAAATAAATCATCAATTCTGGGGAGTGGATAACGGTTCTTCACCGTCAGTTTGTTTAATTCCCGATAGTCAATGCACATCCGGAATGATCCATCCTTCTTCTTGACAAACAAGACCGGAGCTCCCCAAGGTGAGGAACTGGGTCTTATAAAGCCTTTGTCGGATAGCTCTTTCAGTTGCTCAGATAACTCTTTCATTTCGGAAGGCGTATAGGTGCTCAGCATCAGTGTACAATTTTCAATTGAAACTCCACTTGTCGAGTCGGAGGAAGACCCGGCAAGTCCTCAGGAAATACTTCAGGAAAGTCTTGAACTATTGGTACGTCCTCAAGTCGCTTCTTCTCCGACTTGTCTTCAACCTCCTTTGCAGTAACATGTGCCAAAAAGATAGGAAATCCTTTTTACATGTACTTCTGCATTTTAGTGCATGAAATGATGTTTAATCGTGTCGCATTTCCCGGGTTACTTCCGTCACCATGTATGATTAAGGTTTCATTTCCTCAGGGGATGCGAACAATCTTCTCGGCACACACAATGATCGCTTGGTATTTCGCCAATCAATTTATACTGATTATAGCATCGAAACTACCAAGTTCTACAGGCATTAAGTTGATGTTTGAATGGGTGATTTAGTAAATTCTTCTTAAATTTTTTTTTTTTTTGGGCGAGAAAATTCGATAGCGAAACTGTCATAAGGCAACTAGTAATGTGTCTTGGCTTCTCGGCTTAGGATTTGGTATAAGATGATGCCCACTTTATAGTAAGACGGAGTGAAGGTCTGCTTAATTGATAGGGTTACTAATTCGATTTCTAAAAGTAAACGCGTTCTATGAATACGCACACAAAACAAGATATAAGTAGAAAATTGTTTTCTTAACAAGAGGTTTTTAGAGTGACTACTCTCGACGGCATTGGTTACTTTCTTGAATTATACATAGTTGATCAGGCCATGTATAATTGAGGACTAACGATGCATTGCTCATTTTCGTCAAAAAAAATGTTAAAATTTTATGATATTCGAGAGAGTAGTTTGTAAGAGTAAATAAGGAACCTAAGTTAATATTAACGAAATTCTCCTAATACGATAATTGGATAGATAATTTGAAATCATTCGTACAACTGAAATTTAAGGGAAATACAACGAGAACTCCTAAGGAGATAAAGTCTAAGATAGTTTCAACTTAGGATTTGCTAGGCAAAGCGAGACAACTTTCTCTTTTAAGCTTTGATCTCATCTTTAAGGTTGTTAGGGCCTTGATTGGTTTCCTCTCCTCTTAAGGTATGCACCACTCCATGTGCTCCAGTACCTCCAATTTGGTTTTTATGACTTTGGTTCTTTCGCTCTGGGCAATCCCTCTTGTAGTGCCCCTGATTCCCACATTCATAGCAATTAGCCTTTTGACTTGTCCCTGTGCCTCTTTGGTTGTTAGTAGCATTGTCATTTATAGGTCTCTTACATTTATAGACCAGATGGCCCACTATGTTGCACCTGTGGCATTTGGGAGGGCATGGACCATCATGATGATAGTTGCATTTAGGACACAATGGTTTGGACCCGCCGTAATATTTCTTCTCCCTGTGCCCTGTAGCGTAAGCTTTGCTAGTATTTTGCCTCTTATTCGGCTGTTGTTGGTTTTGATTGTCCTTGGAAGTGTTATTCAACTTCCTCTTGTTCTCAGCCTGGCGTTCAAAAAGAGTGTTAATCTTTTTGTCCATACATTTCTGAAACCTCACTATTGGACACTTACTCTTGAAGTGTCTCAGACTTCCACACTCATAACAGGTGTGAGTTCGTTGATTCCTAGCAGCAGCAGGATTCCTACAATCCCGGGTCATGTGGCCCTTCTTCTTGCAATTCCCGCCCTTTACAGTACATTGCCCATTGTGGTTATCTTCCCACTTTCTCTTGTTGTTAGCATTCTCTGCTACCTTGTATTCTTGTTGTTCGGTCTGACCTATTGGCTTACGGGCCATGTTGGTTTTTGTCTCATAAATGGCAATAGCCTCGATAGCATTAGCCACTCGCTGGGCTACAACCCGCTCAATTTCCTCAACACTCATCCCTTGATCAACAGTTGTCATTGTTTCCTGAAAGTCACAGGGAACAAAATGTATATGGAGTTTAATTCAAGGGAAAATCATGACACTCCGTGATCCCAACCAGTAGGTAAGGTGAGACCACGTTATGCATAGATATAAGATAACAGCAACCATGGCATAAATAAATCCCCATCGTACAGTAGCATGATCATAACCAACAACGTAGGTTAATACTTAATACATCGTTTACATGAGTAAAAGAGTACAAGCTTTTTATTAACACTACCAACCGAGTATTACTCAAGTTTAGTGGAATATAATACAAAACAAGCTATACTGACAAATCTATTTGTCTATAGGCCAGGGTGCCTCTCAAGATTCTAGATGCTAGACTCTTATGTTATCTTTGAGTGACTTATCATTCTCTGGTGGTGGTGACGATGAAGGTAGTGCAGCAGCAAACTCGGTAATGCATGTCTCAGCAGATGGTGATTGTGGAGTATGGCGTTAAATAGACATCCGTACTGCACAAAATTTGGTCTCAAAAGATTAGATGATATGGTGTGGAGAGGTGGGTGATGTAGAAGCAGACTCATCAGTCTCAAATGCCTCTGTATTCTCAGCTTGAGGGGACAGGATCATCTGTAGGTACAGCAGAAGGGTCGGCCGGAGCTAGGTGCTCCTCCTCCTCCTCGTCCTCCTCATCCTTCTCAACATCATCATCATCGTTGTTTTTTTTTTTTTTTTTTTTTTTTTTTTTTTTTTTTTGTTTTTTATTTTTTTTTTTATCGTTGTCATCATCAGATGACTTATCATCAGAATTGTCTCCTTCATTGGCAGGATAGTCCGCAGGATCCTCCTCAGGGTCCTCTTCATCTTCCTCCAGATTGAAGTTAGCAATGTAGCCTGGTGATAGGGCTGTAGGTGAGGCATCAGCAGACAGAGGTTGATCCTTTATTGGTTCCTCTAGCTCCACATCAAAAGCTCACTGGAATCTCCATGGCTCGGAATTAATATAAACAGACGTGTAGGTAACCATCGATAATGAAAACATAACTGCTTGCAACGAGCAGAACTTAACTTATATAAATATATTATATAAGGCTGGTATGGTAAATATGAGTATGCACTTATGGCATAAATGAATGATGGTAAGGTATCATATTCGATAGCTTAATGTTTAGGTAGCGCTTAGGACCTACGAGCTTATCGTACTACCTTGCTTTAAAGAAATATTCCCCTATTTATATAAATAAGTACCTTATATAATAATGTACCGAGTGGTGCGAAAGAATGCAAACTCGTTTCGTTGTCTTTATACAATATACTCTCATAGTAATATACGTACTATAATATAAACACGAACGATGATAGTCATATCAAAGGTAGCAAAACTACTTAGAAATCACCCATAAGTAGGAAACAAAGGAAGTGTCTTAATCGCCGGTGAATTATTTCCTTCTTGATCTTCCTCTTCGCGATGATTCTATGCTTTAGACGTTCAACGAATGAGTCGATGTGTTATCGTTGTACTTTAGACGTTCAACGGATGATTCAATGTGTAACACCCCCAAATTGGGTCGCAGCGGAATAAGGGTCCGGGGCGTGTTACTTCAAGATCAACAGCACAAGATATATAAGAACGACACAAAAAGTCGTTTAAAATGATACATTGGATTTAATTGAAAGACTTAATACAAAAGCATATAGCTTTACTTGTTCACTGTTGAGTATTACAAAAGTTGTCAATACATTTCCCAAAATATGATGCACCTAAATCTTTAAGCGTGCAATCCAAAATGTAACCCAATGCATCCCTGGCATCCCATGCCTATTGATCTCCTGAAAACATTGCTTAAAAACGTCAACAATAATGTTGGTGAATTCATAGGTTTGATAAAATCATAATGTGTAGGACCGCAAGACTTTTTAGTGATAATGCAACACATGCAGATCTCACAAAAATAGATTACATTTACACTAAGCTCATGACACTGAAGCTCGACGATCTTTCTTGCAATTAAACTATATATTGCAATTTCTGCCCGCAATGATGTTTTAACCCGAAAACATCCCAAATTCGACATGCTATAACGTTCGTTCTTGGTGATAGCTAGTCACCCGAACGGGGAGGTCGTTTCCCGAATAGATCTATTAAATAACATTCGCGCTCACATAATGTAATTCCCAACTACATCTATGCAATTGACAGTTCATGATAATGGGCTTAATTGGGTTATCGGTACTTAGGCAATCATGTAATCAATACTTGCGTCCAATTTGTAAAACAAAGCATGTTTCCACCCCAAATAATAGTAAATCAGTAAAACTTGTAAAAAGTGTGGGGCTATGAACTCACCTTGAGTTCAGATAATCCAAATACCGCAGATAAAGCGTCACGTAAAAGATCGAATGCAACCTAAATTATCATAGGTCGGATAAGTACCAAGTACTTAAATCTAATCTTATAGTTGTTACCTCGTACTATCGTTCGGGCTATCATAATTAAAGAGGTCATGACATGACGTTCGAGGAGTTAGGACACTTTAAATCGTAAATCCAACAACTCGTCGAAACGCCATCCGAAGAGGCCTCATTATGAAACTCCCTAGTAATATAGTACTTTGATAACCACATAATATTCTATATAGCTCAATCACCAACTAATGGTTTTGGAAAAATTGTGTTTAATAAGTTAAAACGTTTATAATTACCGTTTTAGCAAAACTGGCGTAACTTTCGCGTTTTAAACCCGATTCTCGCGTTTCTTATGCCCATCTTTTCGTATTAAGACGGGTTATCGATATTTGACATTTTCATAAATTTTGTCTGTCCCCCTGATGAACAAGTAAACTTTTTACTGTTCATAACAGACATGGGTATTATAAAATTTGTATTTGTTGTCGTAAAACCCGTAAATGTCGTATTTTATTCGTTATAGCTCCGTTTTTAACGATTCTTTCGAGGACGTTCTCGTATTTGAAAGTTCTATAATTTTAGGAGGTTTACAAAAATATAACTTTCTGTCATGAATAGTAACTTTTATAAAAATAGTTTTATAAAAGTATTAATTGTCGTAAACTCGCGAAATTCATAACTCGTTCGTTATTAATTGAAAAATTACGATTCTTATCATTTTGAAATCCTAAAAAATGAGATATTATTTATAAGAAAAATGTTCGGTCCGCCGTTGCTGTTTGTAATTTTTATAAAAATTTACTTACGACTTCGTTTATTAACGTATAACTCGTTTTTAACATAACTTTTTCGTTATTAATCCGTTTAACAAGTTTCTTACCTTTTCGGAATCGTCGTGAAATGTATTATCTTATAAAAATATAAAATGGATATGTAAAAATTCGACTTTTGGACAGAATGTTGGCTTGAGTTTGTTGAGTCCATTTATGATCTTTTCTTTATACTTTATTACTTTTGTATTTTACCACATGTCTCATATATCATATATTTTATAAATCATACATATATTAAGTGTCCTTTGTCCATAATAGTCCTCATATGTTCCAAGTTACCCATGTTAACAAATCCATTAACATACTTTAAAACCATAACTTTACTTAAGTAACCTTAACTTACTAGTTTTGTCAATAATCATTCTTATACATAACCAAGTGATACAATGGTATTGTCATTCCATAGAAGACTTTATTTTAGTGTTCTATTAACATGATTAAAAGTCCATAATCAATATTAACATGTCATTTGTATTTCTTTCACTTGAAACATATTATGAATTATTATAAACCCTAATTTACCCATAATCATTTTTACACCAAAATAACTTGATACAATATTTTCTCATTCTTTCTAACATGATGTAAGTAATAACACCACATGTATGTAAGTGTGTAAAATGATCATTTCAAGTATACCCTTCATTTTCATGAATAAAACCTAAATGGTGATTTAAGCTAAATACAATAATCATGTGCATAAAAATGAAAATTATAAAAACATAAAGAGTTCAAGTGGACCTTAAGATGTATGATGATGATGATGAGCTAGTACTAAACCCTTGTTTAGCCACAAAAACCAAGCTTGCACTTAAGAAACCCTTATTTTCTTAACAAAAACCCTAGCTTCCTTTTCTTGATTAATACTTGTAAATGGTGATTCAATGGATGAAAACACCTTAGAATGTCTTAGGATAGATGGGTATAGAAGTGTATGGGTTGTAGAAAATTTTGTATGGATTGTGTATGGTGAAGGGTTTGAGCCGTGGGCTATATTGAGCCAAAAGGGAGGATTGTGTTTGATTTCTAGTTAAGTGTTTAAGCATGTGTGTTCATTTATCAAGTGTACATGTATATAGGATGCATATCTAGTCAAGGGGACATGGAATGGTTCAAGGGATGGGTCAAAGTCTTAGGTATGGCCATGGTATGGTCCTTAGTCAAGGTATGGTAGGTATGGTGAAGTAATAAAGAAGCATGGTGTCATTTGACCAAAGGTGTAAGACTTTTTGATATATAACTTGTATATTTGGCCAATATTTCGGCATATACAAGGTATAGATGATATATTTTGCAACTTTTATGTATTGGGTATAAAAGTGGGTATTTGTTGAAGCGTAGAAAAGTTTTTGTGGTTCCGGGAGTGCCTAAACGCAATTTATCGCGAAACGTATACACTTTACGTATCCGATAAAAATAAAATGAACAAAGTTAATAATTATCCTCAAAATAATTATATAACCCTTGCTTGATGTAAACATTTAATTGTTTGATGCCCGTTTACATTGAACGCTAATTTTTGGCGTACGCGATTTAACCTATCGCTTATGATTTAAAGTGAACACGTACATTACAAAAAGTACATTGCGGATTTGTTGACGTCGTCAATGACTTGAAAACACAGGGTGTTATAGACTTCCCCCGTTAAACGAGCCTTGTCCTCAAGGCTCACGATGCAGCACTTGACGACGGTGTGGTCTTGGTGAAGAGGTGTGGATATTTCTTCTTGAATTGGTCTTCACGTTCCCATGTGAACTCGGGACCTCTCTTGGAGTTCCATCGAACTTTAACCAATGGGATCCGACTTCGCTTCAACCGTTTAACTTCACGGCCCACTATTTCTACCGGTTCCTCAACAAAATGGAGTTTGTCGTCCAAATTAAGTCCATCCAACGGAACGGCTAATGGTTCGTCGGCATGACACTTTTTCAGATTAGATACATGAAATGTATTATGGACTCTGCTCAATTCTTCTGGAAGTTCAAGCTTGTAAGCAACTTCTCCCACTCTTTCTATCACCTTAAAAGGTCCAACATACCTAGGGTTCAACTTCGGGGGGGGGGGGGGGGGGAACATGGTGGGGCCAAAACGTACGACCCCTTTCCAAGGCGAAACCTTGAGCATAACTTTATCCCCGACTTGGAATTCCATTGGTTTACGCTTCAAGTCAGCGTAACTCTTCTGTCGATCACGAGCGGCTTGCATCCTTTGCTTGATCTGGATGATTTTCTCAGTGGTCTCTTGAATTAGTTCTGGACCGAGTATTTGAGCTTCTCCAACTTCAGTCCAACAAACAGGTGAACGACACTTTCGACCATAAAGTGCTTCGAATGGTGCGGCCTTGATGCTAGCGTGATAGCTATTGTTATATGAGAACTCGACTAATGGCAAATGGTTAACCCAACCCTTTCCAAAGTCGATCGCACAAGCACGCAGCATATCCTCGAGAGTTTGAATGGTCCTCTCGCTTTGCCCGTCTGTTTGTGGATGGTACGCAGTACTCATATCCAAATTTGTACCCAAAGCGTTCTGAAGTGACCTCCAGAAATTGGATGCGAATCTCGGGTCACGATCGCAAATGATTGAGACGGGTATTCCATGCCTCGTGACCACCTCCTTTAGGTACAATCTTGCAAGTTTATCTAAAGGATCGGTCTCTCTCATTGGTGTGAAGATCGCAGACTTAGTGAGTCGGTCAACGATCACCCAAATCGTATCATAGCCTGAGACTCTTAGTAAGCTGATGTGACAAAATCCATGGTGAAGTTTATCCCACTTCCATATCCAGGGTAACTTAGGTTTGTACCAACAATCCTGAAAAATGGCCTTTGATGTTCGACCTTGACCTTAGCACAGGTCAAACACTTGTTAACATAAGTGGCTATGTCGGCTTTCATGTTGGGCCACCAATATAGCTTCTTCATGTCATGTGTACATTATGTTCGGAACCGGATGAATAGAGTAATTTTGATTTTGGTTATTGGCATGATCACAGTCCGTAAATCGCCATAACAAGGTAACCAGCTCCTGCCATTGAGGCACATGGTTCCATCCGCACGTGGTTCCAACTTTTGTTCTCTAATTGCTTCTGGAAATTTAGCGTTTTCAATCAACATTCCCCCAACGTCTTCACTCTTAATGTTCTCGGGTTTTCGCGCTTCGGTCTGAGCATTTAAGATCTGTTTGGGAAGGTCCAAACTAATAGTCATAACCAAGGCTCGAACTCTTAGCGGTGGTTCTCGTTCTTTCCTGCTTAAAGCGTCAGCAACGACATTTGCTTTCCCCGGGTGATAACGAATATCGCAATCGTAATCACTTAGCAACTCTAACCATCGTCGTTGCGCATGTTCAACTCTTTTTGATCTAAAATGTGTTGCAAACTTTTGTGATCGGTATACACCGTACACTTAGTTCCATATAAATAATGTCTCCAGATCTTGAGAGCGAACACCACTGCACCAAGTTCTAAATCATGAGTCGTGTAGTTTTTCTCATGAATCTTCAACTGTCGTGATGCATAAGAAATCACTTTTTCTCTCTGCATCAACACAGCGCCCAAACCCTTCTTTCGCAGCTTCGGCAGTCTGCATGAAATCATCCTTCCTTCAGGTAATTCAAGATAGTGTGCACTGCACAACTTTTGCTTTAACAGTTGAAAAGCTGCTTCTTGTTTATCGCCCCATTCAAACTTAACCTTCTTTTGGGTGAGCTTGGTCATAGGTTTGGCGATTTTTGAAAACCCTTCAATAAATCTTCGATAGTATCCAGCAAGACCTAAAAATTGACGAATCTCCGTTGGTGACTTAGGAGATGTCCAATCTTTAATGGATTCAATCTTGGCTGGATCCACATGAATTCCTTCACTATCGATCACATGACCTAAGAACTGTACCTTAGGAATCCAAAATTCACATTTGGAAAACTTGGCATACAATTCTTCCTTCTTAAGCAATTCCAAGATCTGCTTAAGGTGTTCTTCGTGTTCTTTCTTATTCTTCGAATATATCAGAATGTCGTCAATAAAGACAATCACAAATTTATCCAGGTATGGTTTGCAAACCCGATTCATAAGGTCCATGAATACGGCAGGTGCGTTTGTCAAACCAAACGGCATAACTTGGAATTCGTAATGGCCGTAACGAGTTCTGAAGGCAGTCTTCGAAATGTCTTCTTCTCGAACCCTCAATTGGTGATAACCTGATCTTAAGTCAATCTTCGAGTAGCCTCGACCCATGGAGCTGATCAAATAGGTCATCAATTCTTGGGAGCAGGATAACGGTTCCACACCCGTTAATTTTATTCAGTTCCCTGTAATCAATGCCTTCCGGAATACCCGTCCTTCTTCCTTGAGATAAACAAACGACAGGGACTAGGATCTCCCCAGGGCGAGGAACTAGGCTTATAAATCCTTTGTCGGAATAGCTCTTTCAGTTGCTCAGATAACTTCTTTCATCTCGGAAGGCGCCCATCGATAAGGTTGTCCCGTTCTACAGGTGCAGCCCAGGTACAATCAATTTGAAATTCCACTTGTCGAGCGGAGTAAGACCGGCAAGTCCTCAGGAAAATACTTCGGGAAAGTTCTTGAACTATTTGTAACGTCCACAAGTCGCTTTCTCCTTCGACATTCTTCAACTTCTTTGCAGTGATATGTGCCAGAAAGATAGGGAAACCCTTTTTACCATGTACTTTCAGCCGTTTAGTGCAAGAAATTTGTGTAATCGTTCACAATTTACCTGGGTACTTCCATCACCGTGTATGATTAGGGTTTAATTTTTCCAGGGAATGCGAACAATCTTTCTCGCACATGCAATGAACCGTTGGTGCATCGCTAACCAAGTCCATACCGATTATAGCATCAAAACTACCAAGTTCTACAGGCATTAAGTTGTACATGTAATTGGTGTTTTTCAGGAAGTTTTAATGTGCAACCCATAAGTATAGTTTTAACTCCAATAATCCTCCGTCAGCCTAGTTCGCCATCATAATAGTGATCTAAATGTAGAGGCGTTATGTCAATTTTGGGAGCTAAATGCAGTAGACAAAAACTCGACGCACCCGTATCAAATAAGATATAAGCATAGCGGTTGTTTAGAAGGAACGTACCAGCAACGACGTTGTCTGGATTTGCCCCCGCATTTCCTACCACATACACCTTTGCTGGAGCCCTATCATTCCCAGCTTGATTACCACGGTTGCCTTTGTTGTTCTTCATTCTTGGACATTCCTTTCTGAAGTGTCCCTGAGCTCCGCATTCAAAACAAGTAGGTTTCTGACCCGATCCGGTGCCCTTCTGGTTGTTAGTGTTGTTGGCATTTCCTGCACTCGTACAGTCACGGGCGATGTGACCATATTTGTTGCATTTATAGCACTTTGGAGCACACGGACCGTCATGGTGGTAATTGCACTTTGAGCATAGGGGTCTAGATCCCCCATATGGTTTCTTATCACCCGATCCAGCAGTGTATGCCCTGCCGGTGTTTTGCCTCTTGATTTGTTGTTGTTGTTGATTCTGACTGTTTTGGGAAGTGTTTTCAAACTTCCTCTTGTTTTCAGCTTGTCTTTCCGCAATGGTATTGACTCTCTTGTCCATCAGTTCAGTGGCCATTTCAATGGCCTCTTGCATTGTCTTTGGTTTCGAAGCTACGATGTTTCCATGGATTATGTCGGGCAATCCCCCGACATATCTTTCAATTTTGTCTGACTCCTCAGGGAACATTCTCACACAGAGAAGTGCTAGTTCTTGAAAACGTTGGTTGTATTTGACCACATCAGTACCTATCACTTTCAAGTTCCACAATTCCGCCTCAAGCTTCTTCATTTCGTTTCGTGGACAATATTTGTCGGTCATCTTCTTCCTTAGATCGACCCAAGTCATTGAATATGCAACATCATGGGTAACAGTCATAACATGGGAATTCCACCATGTTAGAGCACTTGCTAAAAGAGTACAAGTAGAGAACTTGACCTGGTTTTCCACCGAGCAGTTGCTTATTCGGAAGACAGTCTCCATTCTTTCAAACCATTGGGTTAACTCAACCACTCCCTCGGTGCCCTTGAAATACAGAGGTTTGCACTTCATGAAATCCTGGTAACTCCCTCAGTGCCTTTGAAGTCCAAAGGTTTGCATTTCAAGAATTCAGAGTAAGAGCATTCGCGAGCAGTTTGGGCTGGCCTTGGTCCTGAACCATTGCTATTGTAGCCATTCCTAACCCTGCTTGCTTCTGCTTCAGCCATTGCAGCAGCAACTCCTTGGTCAATTAAGGCCTGAAGTTGTGCCTCAGTAACAGTTGTGGTGGGTGTTGCATTTGGGGTTGGTGTGACTGGAGTTGACCTTGTGGTTCTCTTTGGTGCCATTTTCTTCAATCACAAGAAAATACAATACCCGTTAGATTTCAATACAATCATAACGTGACATAACATATGCATCATAAATAAAAAGATCACATCACACAGTGAAATATACAACCAACACAAGATCGACATAACATAATACATCCATTCCATATATAATCTGGAAATATACATGATCTGTTTGGTACATAATGATTCCCTATCGCTAGGTTACAAAATGAAAATCAACATAGAGCCCTACTAGCCGGGAGTTACCCGTAATACTTAGTAGGCTATACAGGATAGCTAATCAGAAACAAAAGATCTATACAGGATAGCTAACCAAAACAAAAGATCTATACCGCCTGCTAGCTGGGAGTAACCCATAAAACTTAACAGACTGCATAGTAGATACAATCATAACCAAAGTCTAGGAACTGCTACCAGTGTCCTCCAATGTGTCAACGCGTGCTCCAGCCTCCAGGGCCTGGGTACGCATGATATACTGAACAGCCAAATCATCTGCAGCCTGACGCTGCCACTCGTGGCGATGCACCTCAGTCTCTAACACTGTAACTCGTGCCTCTAATGCCCTGCAGTGAGCTTCAGACCTAGCCAAGTCCTGACGGGTCTGAATACTCTCTTGCTCGTAAGCAAGTCTCTCTCTCCTCAATACCTCAATCTCAGCTCTCACAGCTGCACGATCCTTCTGGGCATCGTGATGTCGTGTGTGAAACTCCGAACTCTCTCTACTGCGAACATCTACCTGGTAACTGACCCTCCTGTTGACCATCTCTAAGGCGGTCATCATCCTCCTCTCAGTATCTCGGAGTCTGGTCTCTATAGTGGGTCCTGGCTGTCTCGCAGCAGCAGCAGCAGAACTCTCTCCAACCTCACACCCAGGTCTGGGAGTAGTAAGTAGTAGTCTCTCCCGAGGCGGTGTGTCAGCCTCGGGAATATCAGCTCTGCGGCTACTAGATGGTGCAGGTAGTGGTATAGGTAACAATGGTGGGGTCCCTCATGGGTGTAGTGAATGATAGAAGGCTGATGCTACATCTCTCATCTCAACCTCGAGTGCTCTAGGACTAAGGGGTCGAATACGTGGAGATAAAAAGAATGGTGGTAGTAGAGGTGTAGGTGCCTCATCCTCAGCTGGCACTAAGTCCTCAGGATGCTCAGGCTCCGGAATGTATACTGGTACATGATCCTCCAGCTCCATGGGATCAGGTATATACTCTGGAGAAGGTGGTGCCTGCTCCAACAACTGTTGGGCAGCCTCCTCGTAAGGATCCTCAGATGGAATACTCCAAGATCGTGCCTCAGAGTGAACAGAAGTATAGGTAACGGCAGAATCAGCTGACATGACTACTGTGACCAGCAGAAACAACTTATGAGTATATATTATATAAGGCTCTTATTGTAATATACGTAATATATTATAACCACGTATATCAATTATGAATGCATCTAGTCCCACTAATGCAATCAACTAGTATGTCATGTAAGCATCTAGTAAAACTAACTAATGCAAACAACTAGTGTGTGTCCCATAAAAACCCTTTTTATGAATGCAATGTTTGAAAATGGTTATAGTCCAGCAAAAACATTTGACCTGGTTCTCTATAACCTTGGCTCTTGATACCAATCTGTGTAGGTAACCGTCGATAATGAAAACATAACTGCTTGCAACGAGCAGAACTTAACTTATATAAATATATTATATAAGGTTGGTATGGTAAATACGAGTATGCACTTATGGCATAAATGAATGATGGTAAGGTATCATATTCGATAGCTTAATGTTTAGGTAGCGCTTAGGACCTACGAGCTTATCGTACTACCTTGCTTAAAGAAATATTCCCCTATTTATATAAATAGCCCTTATATAAATAATTGTAGAGTTGTGCGAAAGAATGCAAACTCATCTTTGTATATATACAATATACCCTCATAGTAATATACGTACTATAATATAAACACGTATATCAATTATGAATGCATCTAGTCCCACTAATGCAACAAATAGTGTATGCATGAATGTATGCACATATGTATGTCCCGTGTACAACCCCGTTGTATGAATTCGTTGTTTGAAAATGGTTATAGTCCAGCAAAAACATTTGACCTGGTTCTCTATAACCTTGGCTCTTGATACCAATCTGTAACACCCCCAAATTGGGTCGCAGCGGAATAAGGGTCCGGGGCGTGTTACTTCAAGATCAATAGCACAAGATATATAAGAACGACACAAAAAGTCGTTTAAAATGATACATTGGATTTAATTGAAAGACTTAATACAAAAGCATATAGCTTTACTTGTTCATTGTTGAGTATTACAAAAGTTGTCAATACATTTCCCAAAATATGATGCACCTAAATCTTTAAGCGTGCAATCCAAAATGTAACCCAATGCATCCCTGGCATCCCATGCCTATTGATCTCCTGAAAACATTGCTTAAAAACGTCAACAATAATGTTGGTGAATTCATAGGTTTGATAAAATCATAATATGCAGGACCGCAAGATTTTCCCGTGATAATGCAACACATGCAGACATCACAAAACTAGATTACATTTACACTAAGCTCATGACACTGAAGCTCGACAGTCTTGTTCGCATAATATTGCTACTCAGCCCGCAATGATGTTTTAACCCGAAAAACATCCCTAAAATTCGACATGTTATATCGTTCGCTCTCGGTGATAGCAAGTCACCCGAACGGGGAGGTCGTTTCCCGAATAGATCTATTAAATAACATTCGCGCTCACATAATGTAATTCCCAACTACATCTATGCAATTGACAGTTCATGATAATGGGCTTAATTGGGTTATCGCTACTTAGGCAATCATGTAATCAATACTTGCGTCCAATTTGTAAAACAAAGCATGTTTCCACCCCAAATAATAGTAAATCAGTAAAACTTGTAAAAAGTGTGGGGCTATGAACTCACCTTGAGTTCAGATAATCCAAATATCGCAGATAAAGCGTCACGTAAAAGATCGAATGCAACCTAAATTATCATAGGTCGTATAAGTACCGAGTACTTGTCACTTGGATATAATCTTAGAGTTGTACTCGTACTATCATTCGGGAGCTATATATAATTTTAAAGCGGTCATGACTGCGTTGAGGAGTTAGGACACTTTTTTTACATTCGTAAATCCAACTACTCGTCTTGAAACGCCCATCCGAAGGAAGGCTAATTATGAACTCCTCTAGTAATAATATAAGTACTTTTGATAACCACATAATATTCTATATAGCTCAATCACCAACTAATGGTTTTGATAAAATTATGTTTAATAAGTAAAAACACCGTTTTATATTTATCGTTTTGCAAAAACTGGCGGTAAATTAAACTTTCGGGTTTTAAACCCGATTCTTCCGTTTTTTATGTCCGTCTTTTCGTTATTAAGGACGGGTTGATCATAAATTGACATTTTCTCGTATTTTGACCCTCTGCCGTGACTGGTAACTTTAACTGTTCACACCAGATTATGACTTTTATTTATATCGTTTTTGTTGTCGTAAACCGGTAAATGTCGTATTTTATTCGGTATTGCTCGTTTTTAATGATTCTTTTCGCAGGACGTTCTCGTTTTTGAAAGTTCTATTAATTTATGAGGTTTTAAAAATTATAACTTTCTCGTCGATGGAATAGTAACTTTTATAAAAATAGTTTTATAAAAGTTTTAATTGTCGTAAACTCGCGAAATTCATAACTCATTCGTTATTAATTGAAAAATTACGATTCTTATCATTTTGGAATCCTAAAAATATGTATTATTTATTAAAAATATCAAACTAGCTGTTTGATATAAGTTTTATAAAAGTCATTTTATAAACTCCGTTTAATTAACGTATAACTCGTTTTTAACGTACTTTTTCGTTATTAATCCCCGATTTTTTTTAACAAGGTTTCTTACCTTTTCGGAATCGTCCCGTGATTTGCCTATTAATTTTATAAAAACGTTATAAAATCCATGTTGGGAATTCGAAACCCTCTGTCCCAAAAGGATATCTTTTATATAATTGATTTATATAATATGTTTTATATACTTTTCTATACCTCACAATTTTCCACAAGGGGTCTTTGATAACTATATATAGGAGTATGTTATACATAATGACTAATGTCCATAAGTTCATATTAGTCCAAGAGTATCAAGCATCATCAAGTTAGGAACTTTACCATAGCATCATAAACTTCTTACTTAACTTGAATTACAAGGTTTATATAAGAACTTTTTATGGCTTAAACCGGATTGTAAAAGACTTATATGTTCTTTATTTAATGGTATCACACAACATTTCATACACATGGAGACAGAATAGTGCACACAAATCATAATTCACAAGAAAAAATTATATTTTTCATGTTTCAAAAGTATTCCTAATGGTTGATTTCGACTTATTTAGCTTTATATACATAAAAAAAACTAAAAAATTGAAAGCATAAAGGTTGAAAATAGACCTTATAGAGGTATGATGATGATGAGAAACAAATGCCTAAACCCGTTTTTAGCCTTAAAAACCCAAGCTTGCACTTAAGAATACCTTATTTTGCTTAATGCAAAAAAAACCTAGCTTCCTTTTCTTGAGATTAATTATTGTAAATCGGTGATTCAATGGATGGAAACACCTTAGAATGTCTTATAATGGATGTGTATAAGTGTGTATGGGTTGTATAAAAATTGCTATGGGTTTGGTTTGGTGCTTGCTTCTTGCCGTGAGTTAGAAGAGAGAAAAAAGGAGTATATGTTTGATTTTTATAAAGTGTTTACTTCGTAAGACTTCTCTTACCTTGATGATACTTGTATATAAGGCTTGTTTTATCTAGTCAAGTGGGAACATGGTGGTATGGTTCAAGGGATGGTTCTTTAGGTCTTAGGGATGGGCTTGGTCTTGGTCTAAGTCAAAGAGACAGAATGACTAGGAAGGTCGTTAGAAATTATGGAGCAGTATCGGTGCAACATTGACCAATGAAAGGGTTTTTTTTTTTTTTTTGTATAAATGGCTATATATTTTCGGGCAAAGGAGTCGATATAAGTGCTGATCGGGGGGTTTTTTTTTGGGGGGATGGGTGGGGATGAGGTTTTGTGGGGGGTTTTGGGTGGGTGTGGGGGTTTTGGGGGGTGGGGTGGGTTTTGTTTTTTTTGTTTTCGGGCGGGGGGGGAGGTTTTGGCGGGGGGGGGGTTTTTGGGGGGTGGAGGGGGGTCTTTTTTTGGGGGGGTTATTTTTTTTTACTTTTGGGGCGGGGGGAGCGCGTGGGGGCGGGGTTTTTTTTTTTGGGGGGGGGGGGGTTGGGGGGGGGGGGGGGGGGGGGGGGTGGGGAGGGGTTTTTTTTTTGGTTTTTTTTTTGCGTTTTGGTGGGGGTTTTTTTGTTTTGTGTTGGGGGGTTTTTTGGGGTGGGGGGGGTCTTTTTGGGGTTTTTGGTTCGGGGGAGTTTGGGTTTTTATGTAATTTTTTCGGGGGGGGCGTTTTTTGTTTTGGGGACTGTGGGTTGGGTGTTTTGTGTGGTTTCGGGGGGGTTGGAGTTTGTGTGGGGGGCGTGGTGGTGGTGTGTTGCTGGGTTGTTTTTCCTTTTTCTTTTATTTTTCTTTTCTTTTTTTTTTTTTTTGGGGGTTTTTTTTTTGTTTTTACGGGGGCGAGGGGGGGGGGGTTTTTTGGGGGGGGGGGGTTCGTTGGGTTTTTGGGTTGGTGGGGGGGGGGGGCGGGGGGGGGGGGGGCGGCGGGGGGGTTGGGGGTGCGGGGGGG
Source organism: Tanacetum coccineum (assembly GCA_026074375.1). Taxonomy (NCBI): domain Eukaryota; kingdom Viridiplantae; phylum Streptophyta; class Magnoliopsida; order Asterales; family Asteraceae; genus Tanacetum; species Tanacetum coccineum. The sequence goes on along the minus strand of BQNB010012283.1, from coordinate 11,780 downwards.
CGGGGGGGGTGTGGTGGGGGGATGGGGGTGGGGTGGTATTCCATGGGGGGGTGGGGCGCGGTGAGTGGGGGGGAGGGGGGGTGGGGTCTGGGGGGCGCTGGGGTCGGGGGGGGGTGGTTTGTTTTATGGGGTGTAGTGAAACGGGGCCGCGTGCGGGTTGGCGGGTTCCTGTCGGGGTCTTTTTTTCCTTTCTATTTTTCTGTTGGTTATCTTTTATTATGGGGGCGGGGGGGTGCTGGTGCGGGGGGGTTTTGGGGGGTTTTGGGTGTTTTTTTTACGTGGGTTTTTTTTTTTTTTTATCTTTATTGTTTTTTTTTGTGTGAGGGGGGGGGGGGGGGGGGGGGTGGGGTGTTTGGGGGGTTTTTGTGGTGGGGGGGGTTTTTTTTTTTTTTGGGGGGGGGGGGGGCGGGGGGGTGGGGGGGGTTTGTTGGGCGTATTTGGGGTGTCTTAGTTTTTTTTTGTTTTTTGGAGTGGTGTTTGGCGGGGGGGGGGGTGTTTTGGGTTGGTTGGGTGAGGGGGGGGGTGGTTTTGGGGGGCGGGGGGGGGGGGTGGGTTGGGGTGGGGTGTGGGGGGTGGGTTGGGGGGTTTGTTTTTGGTCTTTTTTTTTTTTTTTTTTGTTTTGGGAGGGTTTTTCTTTTTGGAGGGGGGGGTGTTGTTTGGTTCTGGTTTAGCTATTAGTTTTATTATTTTTTTCTTTTTTGGTGCGGGGGGGGGTTTTTATTGTTTGTGGGGAGGGGGGGGGTTTTTTTTTTTTAGTTTTTTTTTTTTTTTATATTTGTTCTTTCGGGGGGGGGGGGGCGGGGGGGGGGTGGAGGGGGGGGTTTAGTTGGTTTTTTGGTTGCGGTTTTTTTTTATTTGGGGAGGGTGAGGGGGGGGGTGGGGTATGGGGGGGGGGGGGGGGTTTTTGCGTGGAGGGGGTGGTTTTTTTTTCGGGGATTTGGCGGGGTTTGGTTTTGAGTCTTATTTTTATCTAAACTTTTTATTTTATTGGGTATAAATGTGGGTATTTGTTGAAGCGTAGAAAAAAGGTTTTTGGTGGTTTCCGGGAGCTGCCTTAAACGCCAATTTATCGCGGAAACGTATTACACTTTACGTATCCGATCTAAAACTAAAATGGAACGAAGCCCTAATTATTCTCAAAATAATTATTTAATACTTGATCGATGTAAACATTTAATCGTTTGATGCCCGTTTACATTAAACGTTAATTTTTAGCTTACGCGATTTAGCTTAACATTTATGATTTAAAGCAAACGCGTACAACACTAAAAATAAATAGTAGATTTATCGACGTCGTCAATGACTTGAAAACACAGGGTGTTATAATATTAAATATATATATATATATTATATATATATATATATATATCTATTATATATATATATATATATATATATACATATATATATATATATATTATATATGTGTGTGTCGGTGTGTGTGTGTGTGTGTGTGTATATTATAATATATATTATATATATTATATATCCATATATATGTATCCGTATATATATATATGTATGTATATATTATATATATATAATATGTGGTATTAAATATATTGTAAGTAGATACAATATATATGTATATACATATATTATGTACGTATATATATGTATGTATATATGTGTTGTATACATATATTTATTTATATTATATCTATCTTATATATGTGTGTTGTGTGTGTTGTGTGTGTGTGTTGTGTTTGAGTGGTGTGCTAATGTGTGTAACACTCCAAAAATGGGTGCCAGCGGAAATAAGGAATCCGGGGGCGTGTTACTTCAACGAATCAACAACTCATAAGATATATTATAAGATACGACATAAAAAGTTCACTTTAAATTCTGATACATTGGATGTAATTATTAAGGGGGGGGACATAATACAAAAGCAATTAAAGCTTTTACTTTGTTTCCTTGTTTAATTATTACAAAAAGACAAACAATACATTTTCACATAATATGATGCACATAAATCTATAAGTGTGCAATCCAAAATGTAATCCACTGCATCCTTGGCACCTCGTGCCTATTGACCTTCCTGAAAACATTGCATAAAAACGGTCAACAAAAATGTTGGTGGAATTCATAGGTTTATGTAAACTTAAATTATGCGGAGACGCAAAGACTTTCCCGGTTGGTTGTAAAAACATATGCCAACAATTACTAAAACCCAGATTACTGTTGCACTAAGCTCATGACACCGAAGCTCAAGCCTAATATTTGCTATTGTTAGCAGTTATTTTGGCCCGTCACAGCTGTTGTAACCCGCAACATCAAAGTCCGACATGGTCATCGTTCGTTCCCCGGGTGATAAGCTAATCACCCAAACGGGGAGAGGTTAATACCAACTAGATATATTTAGTACCATTCGCGCTTCACACATAATGCAATTAAACACACTACATTTTATGCCACATTGACAGTTCATGATAATGGGTCAGGAGGGTTAACGCTACTTAGGCATACACATAATCAAGAATATCTAAAACACTTGTGGCCAACTTTATAAAACAAAGCATGGTTTTTCCCCCAAATAATAGTAAATCAGTCTAAAAACTATAAAAAAGTGGCGGCTATGAACTCACTCGAGTGAGTAAACCTGATAATAAAATATTCAAGGTAAAAACGCGGCACGCAACGCCTCAAGAATGCAACCTAGTTAAATATAGTTCGATATTAAGTATTCAAGCCGTTGTTTCTAAACAACAACTGTATATATATCTATATAGTTATCATCGTTACTATCGTTTGGGCTCATATTATTTAAGACGGTTCATGGCACATGAGTACGAGGAGTTAGGACACGTTTAAATGTAAATCCACACAAACTCGTCGGATACGCCATCCGAAGAGGCCCTCATTATGAAACTCCCTTAGTAATATAACACTTAGATAAACGCATAACATATATAATCTATTAGTATTATCACCATCTATTTGTTTAAGTGAAAATCGTGTATTTATAACAGTAAAAATGTTGTTTCATATATCGCGCATTATAGTAAAATTAATAACTTTGTCGTTTTTAAGCCCGTTTTCTCGCGTTTTCTTACGCCATGCTTTCGTTACATTTAAGACGAGTGGTGATTCATTAAAATCACATTCTTAAGGTTTTTTTTGGAGATTCTGTGATGAATTAGGGTTTTTACTGTTCCATAATAACAAGCCTCTATAACTCGTTTTTATACTTTTGTTAATTCAGCTTAACAACCCGTTTTAGTCGTATCTTTTTATTCTTATTCTTTATATGCTCGTTTTTTAGTGATTTCTTTCGAACACGTTCGTAATTGAAAGTTTTAGCTCATATTATTGATGTTTATAAGTATAATTTCTGTAATGAATAGTATTTTTATAAAAAATGGTTTTATAAACGTAATTAACTATCGTAAACTTGTAAATGGCGTATCTTCTTCGTTAAATAATCAGTTTTTCGAAGTTCTTTATGACCCCCTCGATCCTATGTGACATGTAGTATTTTATAAGAAATCATAAAAGATATATTGTAAAGATTCGAATTACAAGCAGCCCCTAAGCATTATTTTTTCAAAATGTCGTTTTTTTTAAAACTTATTTTTGGGAATTTCTTTTTAGCTTTTACCACTTTGTTACAAACCCAATTAGACCAGTAATATCTTATGTCTACATATATTAGGTCCCCATTTAACGCGGCTGTGTTTTGTTTAGGTGAGTCCAAGATAACAAGATTAACATGTTATTTTACCATTTTTACTTGTAACTCATAAGTTGATTTTTAGAAACCCTAATTTGCACTTAAACATGTTTTACTTTAAGCATCATGTTTAAACACACTTATACATCCCTTTTTAACATAATATTATTTCCATTATGAACAATCTAAATAAGTGTACCAAAAACATTAATCATATGTAAAAAATCCATTTTACTATTCAAAAGTACCCCTAAATGGCGATTTAAGCTAATATAAAACAATATACGAATAATTAAAATCTTCGGTTATGAAATGATTAAGCTTTTATATAACCTTGTGTGTGGATGAGTAGAGAAAAGGAAAAAACAATCACACCCTTGTGATTGTAAACCTCTTGGCTTGAAAAATTAGATAGAATGTAAACCTATTTTTTCCCAAGTACACCTTTCTTTGTCTTTCTTGATTCCTACATTGCAAGATGGTTTTAACCCAACTCTTGCTTGAAAACACTTTAGTATGCCTTAGGATTGATGTGTAAAGGGTTGTATGGATTGTATAAAAGTTTGTATGGTTTGCTTATGGATGGCTTAAAATGCCGTGAGCTATAAGAGAGACAAAGAAAGAGTTTTGGTGATTTTTGTTAAGTGTTTAAGAAAGGAAGAGTGCATGCATGCTATATATAGTGAAAATATCTTATTAACCTAACCATGGTTACTTTCTAACCCTTGCACAAGGTTAATTAGCCAAGTGGTTCATGGTGTAAGAGTTGGTTCCCTAGATCTTTCTTAATATCTAGATATTATGGACAAGTTGCTAATTCTTGGTCCTATCATCAAAATTTCGGCACATATACATATATGTGATGTTATTTTGATTATTTTGGGTATTGGGTATAATCGTGGGTATTCGTTTAAGCGTAGTTAGGTTTTGGTGCTTCCGGGAATGCCGAAACGCGTTTTATCGCGAAACGTAAGCATTTTACGTAGCCAATAAAAATAAGATGAACAAAGTTATTAATTATCCTTATAATAATCATATAACACTTGCTTGATGTAAACATTTAATCGTTTAATGCCCGTTTACATTGAATGATCATTTTTAGTTTACGCGATTTAACTTAACGTTTACGGTTTAAGAGTAAACGCGTAAAACCCTAAAAATAAATTGTGAATTACATAATGTCATACAATGACCTAAAACACGAGGTGTTATAGGTGTTCTATTTTGATTTAGTTAATAGGGTGTAGGGTGTATGTTTAGGGAAGATGGCAAAAGTGACCCCTCATCTTGTATAAGTTGTTTACATTGCAAGTCCTTGTGGTGAATATAGATTTTGAGGACTTGGCAGAAATAACCCTTCCATTTGTTATACATGTTTGTGTGAATGGTCCTTAAAGGACTAACTGTTGTTAAGTGTGAAAGGGTAATATGACTTAACAGTCGTTAAAGGCTTAAGGGGGTTTTGGGCTTTTGTTAAGCTTTTGGGCCGGTTTATATTTGAAAGAGATTTTGGCCCATTTGGTCTTTATAATGTTTAAATGGGTTGACCCGGCCCATTAAATGGGTACGGGTGGGCCCATTTAGTGTTTCTTCGGTTACGGCTTCGGCTTAGACCGTTGACTTTTCTGGGGTTGACTTTGACTTTGACTTTTTGGTCTTTGACTTCGACTTTGACTTTCACGCTTTTCCATTCCGTGCTCGGTTTTGTCGTTTTTGCTTGATTTTTCGTCCTTTTGTCGGATATCCATTTCCTGCACAATATAAGTGAAAACATACAAATACAATGTATTTTTGGTACGTTTTTGGTCATTTAAGTCCGGTTTTAAAGGTCAAAGGTATGTGTATTTAGGCACATACCAGTATGCTTATAGACAATTAAAAGTCCATAAAGAGAATTACACTACTTACGATTTGGAATTAGGAGCTGTTGTTTTCGCTCTTAGATTATGGAGACATTATTTGTATGGGACGAAGTGTGTGGTCTTCACCGATCACAAGAGCCTACAATATATTTTGAGTCAGAAGGAGTTGAACTTGAGACAACGGAGATGGATTAAGTTATTAGTGATTATGATTGTGAAATACGGTATCATCCTAGAAAAGCGAATGCTGTGGCTGACGTCTTGAGTCGAAAGGAAAGAATTAAGCCATTACGTGTTCGAGCTTTGATGATGGCTGTTCACGTTTGGTATAAAGAAGAATTGGGTCGTGTCTTTATAATTGGACCAAGATTAGAAGATTGGGTTTCGAGTAGAATAGTTGAATTTGGATCTAATATGATTTGTTTGGGACTGCGTATATTACATAAGGAATTTACAAATTGTGAAAGTGAAAAATATATTTACTGTTATCATAACAGTTTTACCTTTGTGTTTTATTTGTGACTTTTTGGTACCGGTCAACTCATGAGGCGCGGAGCTTACGGGTTTATTTAGCTAGACTAACTTTGATTAGTTGTTTTAGCTAAATAAATCGGGTGGTATTCGTTTAATTGCGGGTCTCCATTTCAGTTCCATTTTCTAATCCTTTTTACAATTAATTAGTGTAGATTTATTTTAATATGCTTTGATTTTTGCCATGCTTAGCGTAGATTTATTTTTGTTAAATGCTATGTTGATTAAATTGAATTTCGTTATAAGTAGTGAGTAGTTAATTTGTGTTTGCTAAGTGATTAGTGATTTGGAATTTAAGCGCGCGTTTAAAAAAGGTTTAAAAAAATTATTAGTCATTAGAATTTCCTTTTCAATTTAAATATCGTCATTTACTTTTAATCCAATTTAAATACTGGTCATTTATTTTTAAAAGCATTTTACTTAACTTGTCATTTAATTTCTTGAAACTTGTTTTCTTAAGGATTTTAATTCGTTAAACCTAAGCCCACACTTAATGAACATTTCACGTCACTTAGCAAGCAATTTCCAATTTATAATTTTTAGTTTTTTTAGTAATCGTTTAATGCTTTACATGTTTAATTGTTTTTATCTGCTTTGCTCTTTTATATGTTTTATTTTCTATTAGGTTAGTAGATTTTAGAAACCTAAATCAAAAACTCTTTACCCATTCAAAGCGCGCGATCACGGACTTAGCCGATTTTCAATTCACGCTTCGCTGAGGAAAAACGACCCTGGAGGTTTTTGAGACAACTTTGGTTAAAAGTTTGTTTTTCGAACCCGACGGAAAATAATATCTATAATATTATTGATTATCTTCCTTATTATTACATATTTATATATTATATATATCTTACGTGTATAAAAAGGGTTGGATCAATTTTTTGCGCCGCTGCCGGGGAAGTGTGTTACGACTATCGTGTTTCATTCAAAGATTAGTGTTTTAAAGACCCTTCCCTCGTGAAGTTAATTTTCCCGTTTGTGAATATTTTCTTTTATTTATAAAAATATAAAACACAAAAATATTTTTCATTTTCTTTTATTAGTATTAGTATAAGATAAATATAAAAAAAAACAAGAAAAACCAAAAAAATAAAAAAATATAAAAAAATAAAAAAATAATAAA